>JACEEZ010021565.1:70000-87500 GCA_016584305.1 Chionoecetes opilio
TTCACTTTCACTTCTGGTGGTTCAATATAGAGCTTCATTGTTTCGTTTATTGTTTAGTTTTTGTTCCGTATTACAGTTCCAGAGTTTTCCTCAGCCTAAAGAGGTGTTAGTTAGTCAGTGTGTCCTGACCTTCATACCCTACCAGTGGTATTACCTGTGTGTGTGTGTGTGTGTGGATTTAGCAGTAATCTTTTCCACTATATATTTGTGAGTACTGCCGTGTTGGATTGTGTGTACCCATCTTTTGTTTCCGTGTGTTTTTGTGTTTCAGTGTTTGTGTTTGGGTGTTTGGGTTTGGGTGTTTGGGTTTGGGTGTTTGGGTTTGGGTGTTTGGGTTTGGGTGTTTGGGTTTGGGTGTTTGGGTTTGGGTGTTTGGGTTTGGGTGTTTGGGTTTGGGTGTTTGGGTTTGGGTGTTTGGGTTTGGGTGTTTGGGTTTGGGTGTTTGGGTGTGGGTGTTTGGGTGTGGGTGTTTGGGTGTTTGGGTTTCCCTTTTACATATTTAAGTTTAGTTTCTTTGGGAGTTCTGGTTTACACTTGTTTAAGATTAGGGTTTTTGTGTGTTTCTGTGTCGACTCTCGTTGTGAGATATTCTGTGTTTTTGAAGACCTCTTAAAGGCTTCTAGTCTTTTGTTTCTTTTGTTAACCGTTGCCTGCTTTCTTTACTTTTTTTTGTTTATCATATTAAATAAATGTCATAGTAACTTCATTAACTTTCTTTGTCCCGTATGTTTATTTTCTTTATTCATTTTTTTTTGGTTACGCGGCTCGGACCTGTAATTTTCACTCTGCCGTCGTAACAGAATTGGCGACCTTGCCAGGATATCTCGCTTAACGATTGTCGACTTGTTTCCCGTTGTTTGTTTGTGCCCTTTGTTGCAGTCACTATGGTTGTCATAAACCATGATGACGTGGTTGCATTTGTTCACGCCGTCCCTACCTTTGCACAAGTTGCGGCACTAAGCGTTGCTGAGATACGTAAGGCTGAAGCCGAAGCTCGCAAGAGTAAAGCCGAAGCTGAAGTTGAGAAAATGCGGTTACAACTGCAATTAGCCCAGTTAGGTCATGCCCCTACCAACAGTAACCCTACCCACAGTGCTACCTCATTTTGATTTAGGACGCGCCGCAAGACTTGTCCCTGCCTTTACAGAGGACAATGTTGATTTTTATTTTCCTACTTTTGAGCGTCTGGCCAAGACTTTGAAGTGGCCGGTTGATTTTTGGCCAGTTTTGTTGCAATAATCTTTAACGGGAAAAGCGCTCAGAGTATATGCATCTCTTTCAGACAATGATGCATGTACATTTCAGGTCATTAAGGAAGGGGTTATTAAAAGCATATGCACTTGTTCCTGAAGCATACCGTCAACGCTTCAAAGGACTCCGTAAGGAGCCTGAACAGACTCACCTCGAGTTTGCCTGATGTAAGAGGGAGGCGTTGAACAAATGGCTTCTTTCAAAGGATGTAAGTGAATTCACTTCACTGGTGGAACTAGTCTTAACCGAAGAGTTCCTCCGCACCATTAACGAAGGAGTAAGTGACTATTTATTGGACAGGGAATTTTTGACTATTGAGGAGGCTGCTAAACACGCTGATGGGTACACACTTAGACATGCAATATTCACTTTGGCTCTAAATTCCCACAGGTACTTCGACCTTCTGTTCCATGGAACCAGGAGAGACCACTTACAAATGGTCAGTTTTGAAGCAAGGCTCAGGCACATTCACCTCGTTCGCCACCTCAGGGGGCGTTCCATGTACAGAAGTATTACTGTACATTTTGTGAGAAGTCTAGCCACAATACAGACTTCTGCTATTAAAGGCTCCAGCCTACAGAAGGCAAGCCTATTTTGACAGTTTGACAGTGTCGAATCAGACACCTTTGGGAGATTCTGTTAAGCCGAGCACGACTGAAAGCAAGCCTGTAGCTTTCATTTCTGCTGTATAAACAGCACCAGCGAGTGCTTTCTCACCTCCCACTTCTCAGGACAGTGTTTGTCACAAGGAAAGTTTTGTGGAAGATCCAAATGCCGTGACACGCTCTATGAGTTCTGGTAACCATGGAAGCTTGATTGCCCAACAAAAGGCAGACTCTCCTTTGGGTAATAACACACTGTGCCTAGAGAAACTTTTTGCTAACCCTTATCCCTTCCAGAGTGTTTCTGGTTCTCCCTTAGGTCCCGCTGATACTGGGAGAGAAGCTTTGATGGCAGCTCAAGAGTCTGACGACTCGTTGCAGTCATTGTTTGACCAGGCGCGGGCCACGCCCAATGACTCTGGCCCCGCTACTCGGTATATTATCCGTGACGGTGTACCTTGCCGCCGTTGGTTACCCGCCACCATGACGGAGGAGGACGCTGACTGGGCTTCAGTAACTCAAATTGTTTTACCCGTCTCTTACAGGCAGACTGTCCAGGCCGTTGCCCATGACGGATGTTTTTCAGGACACTTAGGTGTTCGAAAAATGTTTACCAGGCTGGCCAGGAATTTCTTCTGGCCCTTATTATCAATTGCCATTATTATCATATGCCATTATTGTCAATTAACTGGGAAACCTAACCAACCCAACCCATTCCACCTTTCCCAGTTGTTAAAGTCCCTCACATAATTGAAACATTTAATTCAATTCAATGTGACATTGTTGGCCCTCTGCCTAAAAAGGGTTTTGAATATATTTTCACTATGATTGACACTTCAACTAGGAATTTACATGCAGTTGCTTTACGAAAGGTTACCGCTAAGGCCATAGTAACGTTCCTTCTGGACCTTTTTATCCACTTTGGGTTGCCATACAGAATGCAGACTGATGGTGCTTCATACTTTGTCAGGAAAGTTTTTAAGGAAGCCATGACAGAGTTGGGTAGAGGACATAGCGTATCATCTCCTTATCACCCACAGACCAAGGAGCTGTTGAACGATCGCATCAGACCTTGAAAGGCATCCTTCGTAAGTACGCTGTCCATTACGGTTCATCATGGGATGATGACTTACCGTACCTGTTGTTTGTCCTGCGCGACACTCCCAATGAGAGCACAGGTTTTTCCCCCTATGAGTTTGTGTTTACCCACCGTGTGAGAGGACCACTTCACATAGTTAGGGAAAGATTGTTGGGTAGCTCAGAAGAGAATACCAATGTGCTTCACTTAGTAGATGTCCGGGAACGACTGTTGAGGTGCTGGCAGTTGGCCGCCGACAACGTGCAGCAATCCAGGACCAAAACTTGGTACGACAAGAAGGCGAGACATCGGGAATTCCTGCATGGTGATAAAGTACTCTTCTTCCTGCCAGCCCAAGGCCAGCCACTCCACGCTAAGCTCCATGGGCCTTACTCAGTCTTAAAGGAAGTAAGCCCTACCAACTACCTAATTTCCACTCCTGACAGGCGCCGTTTACAACGCTTGTGCCACGTCAACGCTTTGAAGCAATATCACACGCGTCCCGAAGTTGCAGAAGAACTAGTTCCTGTGGGCGTTGTGGACACTTGCTCTGTTGACTGGGAGGATGCTGAAGACTAAGAAGAGACTAGCCCACTCGACTGGTCATCAGTTGGTACTTGGCGTTTCAACTCAGCCGAGCTCACCATGTAGCTTCAACATCTACCTGAGTCAAGGAGGTCTGATATTTTGACCTTGGTACACAACCATCCTCAGGTAATTAAAGATAAACCTGGATGTACCACTGCAGTGGTACATGACATAGATTTAGGTACGGCGCCATCCATCAAGCAGTCTCCCTACTGCGTGCATCCCAGCAAGATGGAGCAAGTGAAGAAGGACCTGGCTGAGATGGAGGAACTGGGAATCATCGAACCAGCAAGCAGCGAGTGGTGTTCTCCGGTCATCCGTAAGGACCCCTACCCCCTACCGAGGATCGACGACTGCATAGAGGTAGTGGGAAATTCAAAGTTCCTGATCAAAGTCGATTGTCTTCGCGGTTTCTGGCACGTACCCTTGACTAGTCATGCCCGAGACATTTCCTGCATTGCCACTTTAGGGAAGACTAATACATTTAACATAATGCCTTTTGGGCTTTACAACGCCCCTGCCACTTTCCAACGAATGATGGCTAAAATCACTAATGTACTTGGTTGCACAATATATTTAGATGATATTGTGATTTTTTCTGACACTTGGTTAGATCACGTAACTCAATTGAATGCTCTCTTCTCAGCTTTAGGGAATACTAGACTTGTTGTTAACCTTTCCAAATCTGAGTTCGCGTGTGCTCAGCTTTTGTTTTTAAGGCATGTTATTGGGTTGGGCACACTTGCCCCTCCTACAGCTTATTGTGATTTTGCACAGTTGGCATTACCTCTCACCACGCTACCGAAAAAGAGTTGCTCATTTATCTGGACACGGGCTTGCGAAGATGCTTTTCAGGGTCTTAAAAATGTCCAATGCTCATACCCTGTGTTAATGGCTCCTAACTTCCACAGACCTTTCAAGCTACCATGTGATGCCAGCAATTTTGCCGCCGGTTCTGCACTCTTGCAGGGGCGTGATGGAGTGGACCATCCGGTGGCCTACTTTAGCAAAAAGTTTACACCTGCACAACAGACCCGCTATGCTACCGTAGAAAAGGAGCTTTTATCCATTATTTTGTCTACAACATTTTTTATTACTACCTTTTGCCACAGCTCGAATTTGGGTTCACCCAAATTCTCTTTATGGGGGGAAGACTGTTATGACCACTTCATGTTCCTAACTACCTTTCTTCTTTTTTGTGCTTCTCGTTGTCCCCCTAGTTTCACGTCAATTTACTTTCACTTCTGGTGGTTCAGTATAGCGTCACTGTTTCGTTTATTGTTTCGTTTTTGTTCCGTATTACAGTTCCAGAGTTTTCCTCAGCCTAAAGAGGCGTTAGGTAGTCAGTGTGTCCTGACCTTCATACCCTACCAGTGGTATTACCTGTGTGTGTGTGTGTGTGGATTTAGCAGCCATCTTTTCCACTATTTATTTGTGAGTACTGCCGTGTTGGATTATGTGTACCCATCTTTTGTTTCAGTGTGTTTTTGTGTTTCAGTGTGCGTGCGTGCGCGTGCGTGCGCGTGCGTGCGTGTGCGTGCGTGTGTGTGCGCGTGCGCGTCCTTTTACATATTTAAGTTTAGTTTCTTTGGGAGTTCTGGTTTACACTTGTTTAAGATTAGGGTTTTTGTGTGTTTCTGTGTCGACTCTCGTTGTGAGATATTCTGTGTTTTTGAAGACCTCTTAAAGGCTTTTAGTCTTTTGTTTCTTTTGTTAACCGTTGCTTGCTTTTTTTACTTTTTTTGTTTATCATATTAAATAAATGTCATGGTAACTTTATTAACTTTCTTTGTCCCGTATGTTTATTTTTTTGGTAACGCGGCTCGGACCTGTAATTTTCACTCTGCCGTCGTAACAACAGTTTATTAAGCATACAAATGAGTTAAAAAGTAGTTAAATCAAGGCAGCAAATGTTCATGGTTGTGTTGTAGAAAGGGTAAGAAGGTTTGAAATAGGTTTTTGATAGGAAAGGAAAGAAAGGAAGGATGTTTGATGGAAGAGAAGGATATGTTGAAACTGACTGTGTGAGAGGGGAAGCGAGAGGGTCTTTAAGAGGGGTAGAATATGAGAGGGTAAGGTCCTAGCTCGTTCCTTCCTCCCCAGTGTGAGATAAAGGTCCCGTAGAACACTTTAAGGATTCCTGAAGGATTTTGAGAAGGAGGGTGAGGAAGGGAAAGGCAAAGCGAGGATAGATCAGAGGAAGGGAAGGGAAGAGGAAAGATGCGTGATATAGTGGGAAGAAGGGAGGTGGAAGGGGGGGGGGGAGAGAGAGAGAGAGAGAGAGAGAGGATAAAAGATACTGTGATGTTAAGGGCTCAACTGTTTGATAAGTTTGTATCCGAAGCAAGTTTGTGTGTGTGTGTGTGTTTGTGTATGAGTGTGTGTGTGTGTTGTGTGTTTGATCTTGGAATGCAATTTACGATAATAATAATAATAAAAATAAGAATATGTGAACTTATATCAGAAAAAAATCTCACATTTATAAAAGGGTTAAGAGGATTATTTAGAGTTAGTAAAGTACCTTAAAACTTAATAGAAAAACCTTTGATGCTTATATATTTGAAAACTATAGAGATGCAAAATGTAGATAGAGAAAAATTTAGGTATATCAAAGAACAAAACAAAGCGATACAAGACAGACAGACATAACACTAAATAAAAATAATGATATAAAGAAAGAAATATGTGAAGAGGTTAGAGGGTGAATAAATGAGAAAAAAGAAAAAAAGTATGCGGAAAAAGATAGGGAAGGAATAAACTCTTGCCATCAAGGAAAGTGAAGAGAAAAGTGTTACATAAAAGAGGGAAGAGAAGATTTTCGACGAACAGGAAGAATGTGGAAAGAGGAAGAGCAAGAGTAGGAAAAAAGTAAGTAAGGAACAGAGGAAGAGACTTAACAAAATGATGCAAGTTGTGGGAAAAGTAATAAGTAAAAGACTTGTGATTGGGAGGGAGGGAGGGAGGGAGTGAGGGGCTACATGATAGGTCCTAAAATCTGTTCGTCTCTTTCCCCAAAATGCAGAGTGATGCGAGTTGTCATTTTACATTTGTTTGAAAATGTGACAGCGAGTTTTACAGCCAGTTGTCTCTCTCTCTCTCTCTCTCTCTCTCTCTCTCTCTCTCTCTCTCTCTCTCTCTCTCTCTCTCTCTCTCTCTCTCTCTCATGCGTCTGGTCTCTTTAATATCTCTGTCTTAATCGAGTTTTACATTTTTTTTCTGAAGTTCAAATTATACTCAACGAGTATAATTTCATCTCTTACCGTGCAACTCCTCTCTCTCTCTCTCTCTCTCTCTCTCTCTCTCTCTCTCTCTCTCTCTCTCTCTCTCTCTCCTCTCTCTCTCTCTCTCTCTCTCTCTCTCTCTCTCTCTCTCTCTCTCTTAACTTAAATGACGCTGAATTCACAACTGTATTGAATGGAAATAATCGTCACTTATTTCCTTTAATTGCAATTAGTAATTTGAAATTTAATTTTGATGATGATTTTCTCAATTATCATGTATTACAAAAACCCGCTTGTAACTATTATTTTTGTGACAATGAAGTTAATCAACAATTATCTAGTTCTAGTCTTAAAATTATGTCTTATAATATCAGTAGTATTCCGCTTCACTTTGATACTTTTCTTGAGCAATGTTTGGACCGTACTGGTGTTGAATTTGATGTTGTAGGATTATGTGAGACTCGGTTAAATGATGCAATATGCCCACTCTATAATATAAATACCTGTACTGCTCATTTCAAAAACAAAAACACTCATGGAGGAGGATTAGCAATTTATCTACACAAAAAAATTCACAGTTTGCCAATGCATAATATTTCCTTTCTATTACCCCACATGGAGTCATTATTTTTGAAGATTATTTACCCTTTCAAGTTTATTATAGGAATTATTTACAGATCACCAAATGCAAGCCTTGATGAATTTCTTTTTAGTCTAGAGAATATTTTGAAACTATTAGTAACAGAACAAATACCATGCTACATAATGGGGGACTTCAATGTAGATTTACTTAAAAATGAAGGTAAGGTACATGAGTTTGTAAACTTATTTTTTGGTTACTATTTTTTCAAACAATTACTAAACCAACAAGAGTCACTAAGACTACAGCTTCATTAATCGATCACATATGGTCAAATAATTTGAAAAGCCATCAGGAAAGCTATATATGTTACACTACTAATATTCAGCAATGTCTCTATTGATGCTTTCAAAATAGATTTAGTGAATTATGACTGGAATTTAGAGATGAGTAATACTGATGTCAATAGATGCTTTGACATTTATATGAATAAGTTTAAAATTTTGTATGACAAACATTTCCCTTCAAAGCAATACACTTTCAAAGAAAAGCATAGTACTAAACCCTACATTACTCAAGCAATAATAAAATTCATTAAACACCGCAATAAATCACAGAAGCTTTATGCTAGGTGGCCACTTACCTATGAGAAAATATTTAAACAGTATAGGAATACATTAACCTCAGTAATAAGAGCAGCTAAAGAAAATTATTATAATTCAAAACTAAAAGAAAACGCTGGTAACATTAAGAAAACATGGGAAATAGTAAACAAATTAATGGGGAAAAAGGATAATAAACTACCGGTTTCCATTACATTTCAAGATGAATAAAAATCTAACAATCATGATGTAGCTGAGTCATTTAATAAATATTTTTGCAATATTGCCAACAGTTTCGCTTCTAATATTTTGCCACCTACCACCCAATTCATTTCTTATTTACTAGAAGCTGTTGCATTCTCTTTTTTTCTCCAACCAACAACAATTTTTGAAATTAATAGTCATCAAAAACTTGAAATTAACGTCACCAGGATTTGATGATATCAACATTAAAATCATCAAACAATGCAGTAACGAAATTTCTTCATTGTTTGAGTACATTATAAATAGATCTTTTAAAGAGGACTGCTTCCCAAATCATCTCCAAGATGCTCGAGTAATCCCGGTTTATGAAAAAGGTGACAAATCAGTCCAGAGTAATTACAGACCAATTTCAATCCTTCCTAGTTTTAGCAACGTTTTTGAAAGAATTGTAGCTAGTAGACTGTTGAATTATCTCACCAAATTTTCATTATCAGAATCTCAATATGGTTTTCGTCCTAAATTTTCTACAGAACTAGCAATAAATCAACTTTGTCGAAATATGTACAATGCACTAGATAATAAGATGTTCCAAATATCAGTTTTTTGTGACTTGTCTAAGGCTTTTGACACTGTATCCCACTCCATTTTATTAGAAAAATTATTGGTTTATGGCATTCGTGGTCCAGCATATAACTGGTTTAAAAGCTACCTAAGCATTAGGAAACAATGTACAGTCTTTAATAATACTCCATTCTCATACCTGCATATTGGTTGTGGCGTTCCGCAAGGTTCTGCTTTAGGCCCTCTCCTATTTTTACTTTACATAAATTATATTACACGTAGTACTGATAAGCTAAAATTCCTACTTTCTGCCGACGACACAGCAATTTTTCTTCAGGGACAAGATCTTAATAACATCAAAAATATATTAAATACAGAATTACTTAATGTTTCATATTGGATAAAAAGCAACATATTAAGTTTAAATGTCACAAGAACACCTCATATGATGTCTCATCTCCTGTTGACGCAACCATTACATGTTGATATTTATATTGATAACCTTAGGCTAAATAAAGTTCATGAGTCCAAGTTCTTAGGGGTAATAATTGATGACAAATTAAAATGGAAGTCTCATATATTTGAAATTAAGACTAAACTTTCTAAAATCACTGGTGTAGTACATAAAATACGTAATAATATACCCATTGACTGCTTGAGACAAATATATTTGACATTAGCATATCCGCACATTATATATTGTTTAGCTATATGGGGATTCTCATTCAAAACCTTCATCAATAGTCTTTTCATTACTCAAAAAAAAATTGATACGTGTTATGACTCACAGCCACCGTTATGCCCACACTAACACATTGTTTAAAGATCTGAAATTACTTAAATTGCCTAACGTGATAGCCCTTCAAACCAATATATTTGTTCATAAGGCACTCCATACAACTGACACTGACTTCCAATTAGCTTCTTATAATCCAGACAGTCGACGGCCACATGATCTGAGACTCCCATTATGTAGAACATCCCATGCACAGCAAGGCATCACCGTTAGAGGTGTTAGATGTTGGAACCAACTGCCACAAGTTCTTAGGAGCATTGTACCACTAAACACTTTCAAGTACAAATTAAAACAAAAACTATATAATGACTATTAACATTTAGGTGATTGTGAATTTATATATTTTTTTCTTTTCTTGTGAAACTCGGAGAGTAGTGATATATCACTACTATGTAACTTGCTTTTTCTTTTTCTTTTTTTCTTGTTTTTTTCTTTAATTATTTTCTAAATATATTTCTAAATAATTATTATTTGCACATAAACAAATTGCCCATTTGTAAGTATTTATTATAGGATCACACCTTGAGTTTACTTATGTATATTTTGTTTACTGTATAATCTGTTGGTTATATATGGGAATTTAGATTTATGTTTATTTATATAAATTATTTAGGACTATAAAATATGACGTCTTAAGGTTTAAAATATATACTAGCACAGGTCTATACAAGAGCCTCGGCTCAACGGACCTGGTCCTTAGATATACTGTATGTACTGTAAATATATTTATTTAACAATTGTAACAAGAGGTTAATAAATATATCAATATCAATATCTCTCTCTCTCTCTCTCCTCCTCTCTCCATCCTCCTCTCTCTCTCTCCTCTTCTCTCTCTCTCTCTCTCGTCTCCCTCTCTCTCTCCCCTCTCTCTCTCTCTCTCTCTCTCTCTCTCTCTCTTTTTCTCTTTCTCTCTCTCTCTATTCAGCTTAACCGAGTATTAATTGAAAACTCCCGTCGTAAGTCTTTTGGTAATAAGCTTTGCCTTCATTCATTGCTTCATTCTCATTCAGCTTTCCCTCTTTTTCTTTCCTTCAGTTTTTTTATCTTTTTTTTCAAGCTTATTATTTATGATTCAGTACATACGTTTTTCCTTCCTTCCTTTTTTTCTGTACGTTATAATTCATGCGTTGATTTCTTGTTCCTTTACTTACCTGAGGACCACTGATTAAGGTAGCTTTTTTATATTAATATGAAAAAAATAAAATGCTGTTTTTAGTTACGTTTAGGTTCAGTTCAATATAGTTGATATCAGATAGAGCTATGTTAATTTATGTGAGTTAGTGCTAGGTTAGGATAGGGGGGTTGGGTGGTTGCCATACAATTACCACTAATAGTATACGAGGAAAGACTTGATTGGATGATAATTATTACGGTTTGTGTTTGAATGGAAATTGAGTATCTTTGTTGAAGTTCCCTTAATACATCAAGCTTTTATAATAGACGTCATTATGAAGGCAGCTCGTGAAACAAACGCCGCTGTATTTGTGTCTCGAATTATATGGGAATAATTACTACATTATTGGTATTTTTTCTTTGTGTTGAGCTTCAATTGGACACCCCCAGTTTTTGTATGCAATAGTGATAGTTGTTTTTGAAAAGTTAGTCAGGATTTGGATGAAGTAGTAGTCATAGAGGTAGTAGTAGGTGGGTGTAGTAGAAATAGTTGTGGTTGTATTAATAGGTGTGGTTTTAGTAGTAGTAATAGTAGTAGTAGTGGTCGTTGTAGTGGTTGAAGAAATGTAGTAGTAGAAAGGCGTTTTCTGCGAGGGAGCAAGATAAATATCTCTTGCAAGAGAAAACATTTCGCTTGCTCAAATTGTGCTTGCATTTCAATCATCCAGGGAAGATGATTGCCCGACCTGCAAGACATTTCTTGCGGGAGCAAGCGAAAAGTGAATGAAGTGCGTCAGCGTTCGGCTGACGTGGCGATGCTTTCTGCTCCAATAAAAGAATGACAACAGTGTACTTTTGACAAAATCTATTACACGTTCTTATTTTAATGTCTTATCATATAAGTTTGAATCAAATAAGAGGGGTTGCGGCGTGTAATTAAAGAAAATATAATCATCACAGCTGTATATATTGCTTTATATGCATTCGAACAGCTAGAGTTAAACACTGGAATGTGTGACTTGTAAACAAAGCCGTGTTGACCGAAAATCAACAACTTCACACACCTCACTCTTACCTGATGTGCTGACAATACCAATGGATATTAATTAAGAAACACTGAGACCACTATCGGCTTCCTGAGGAAATGTTGCAGTGCATTAGTATACATTTATAACTAATGTACGTACAAGTATTCGAAAACAAGGGTTAAGTAAAACGGTGCTTAAACATTTTCTCACGCTTGTTTGGCTTCATGACCTCATTGCTCAGCTATTTATGATCATATTAAATTTATAAGCACACTTCCTGAATCTGCACACTTTTCTTACTATAACGGTATAGGATGCGTCCCAGTGTGATAATATTTAGAGGATCAAAATAGTCATTTCATCTTTGTTTTGCTTACATCTCGGCCGCCGCGTCGCCATCTCATGGAGCAAGCGACGGTGAACGTTTTCTGCGGGGACACACCAAAAAAAAGTGACCGGATGCAAGCGAAACTTATTTTGCTCCCCCGCAGAATTCGTCTGAAGTAATAGTAGTAGTTGTCGTATTATAAGTGGTTGTAGTGAATGGAGGAGGAGGAAGAGGAGGGTTTCTCAAAATATGATTGTTACCTCTTAAGTTGTCTCAAAGAGAAAGAGAGAGAGAACGCAAGAACAGATATCCAAAAACCGACTGACACACACACACACACTCTTCTCTCTCTCTTCCTCTCTCTCCTTCTCCTCTCTCTCTCTCTCTCTCTCTCTCTCTCTCATCTCTCTCTCATCTCCCCCTCTCTCTCTCTTCTCTCTTCTTCTCTCTCTTCTCTCTCTCTCTCTCTCTCTCTTCTCTCTCTCTCTCCTCCTCTCTCTCTCTTCTCTCTCTTTTTCTTTCTCTCTTTTCTGTGTCTCTCTCGAACCTAATAGGACCTTGATACGACAATAAAGTGGCTATTGATATAGTGCAGTGACGTTAATATGCATAGGCAGCCTTGGCAATACCCCTCACACCCCCGCACACCTTAACCCCCGCCACGCCCCTCCCGCCAAACACCCAACATCAGCAAACATCGACAAATAGAAGGCTGGCTTTATTTGTGTTTTGTTTGTTTATCTTTCTTTTTTTTGTATTTTTGGTAGGGGAAAGAGGAGGAAAGACAGTTTTGAATGCCAATTTGTTACGATTATAGTACATCATCTTATCGCTTCATTAATCTCATGTTCATTATCATCATTAATATTATAACTATTATTACAATCACTGTCATTATTTGGTTCTTGATATTATCATTAATATTATAAATTCTTTCATTACTATTATTGTAATTTATATTTATTTACAATTCTACAACAGCTACTATGTTTACTACTACTACTACTACGACTACCACTACTACTACTACTACTACTACTACTACTACTTTTACTACTACTTATTTTATTACTACTACCTTTGCTACTTCTACCACCACCACCACCACCACTTCCACAACCTGTTTTGATCGCAATAATTTAAATCCAAACGATGAAATTTAAAACCTTGCCTTAGCTTAATTAATATGAGGCCAGTATGAGGCGAGACACCCTTAGGCAGAGGTCCATAACCACCACCGCGAGAGCAATGTAATTAGTGTGTTATGATAATGAGCAAGGCGTCAGCAGCAGATTTAAATAAGTGTTGATAGTTTTTTTCATGATTATTATGAACGCTGCTCTGATGATGAAGATGATGATGATGGTCGGGGTGATTAGTGAAAGTGATTGATTTAGTTATTTAGATTAGTTGTTGATTGATATATACTAACTCAATAGTACAAACTTATTATCCATTTTTTCAGTTTTTATTATTCCTATTTTTTTAAAAATGTTGTTATTGTATTTATCTTTATCATCATTATTATCATTATGATTATCTTATCAATACTATTATTATTGTTAACATTATTATCATTATCATGATTATTTTTCAGATTTTTGTTATTGTATTCATCTTTATCATCATCAGTATGATTAATTTATCATTATTATTATCATTATCATCATTATTATCATTATCATTATTACTGGCTTATGGTATCTAGTAAACGCAATAACGATACAGAAAATATAGATAAAACTATTACATATATTTGTTTTTTCCCCAATGCAAATAAATGTACCTGGGATGAGCCTGTCTGTCACCGCCTCATTACCTGGCGCCTAATTACAGCCAGGTGACAGGTGGCAGGTGTGTCATGAGTAATTACACCCGTATGTCAGTGTTCCTTAAGGCGGTTATTTGCTTGCACCATCCTCCGCTGCCACCCTTTGTTTATGTTAATTGTTTGTTGGATGAAAGAAGTGAAGGAAGAAGGTAGTGAATAAGGAAGGAAGGATGGAAAAAGTGAATGAAGAAAGGAAGGAAGAAGGTAGTGAATGAAGGAAAGAGGGATGGAAGTAGTGAATAAAGAAATGAAGGAAGAGGGTTGTGAATACAAAGGAATACAAAGGAAACACAAACAGCAACAAACCGATAGGTCCTTACAAGGCTGTTTGCCTTAACTACACTACACTAACTAGATAATAAGAGAGAAAGGATAGGAAGTAGAAGGCTCCTCCCACCCATCCATCCCTCCAGCGGAAGCTGGCCGGAAAAGAAGTGATACCATGCAATATAGAAAAACTGCATGGAATTTGTGAGGAAAGTTGAAAGCTGTAATCTATGGCTAACTACTACTAGTTTGTGGGGGTAGCTTTAGTGCTTGATAGATAGGTCATGTTATGTGTGTTTTATAATGGTGTGAACACAGTGTTGAGGTTCAAGGGTGGTGCGGCAGCCTTGCCTGGCGCTTTCTTGGGAGGCAGCAGTCAATCAGGCCACAGCTCCGTTCAATCCACTGCGGATTGTGTACAATCCATGTAGGACGCCGTACACTTTAATGCCTCCTGCAGCAGTGACCCCTGGTACCTTAAATCTCGATGGTGGTCACTAACTGTCAGGACCCTAACTGAACCACAGCCCGTCACAGGTCGAGAGTAGTAGTGGTAACCGTTAACTCGGGGCTATCTGTGTGTGTTATGAGGTCTAATGTAGTGTTGGTGTAGGCTCAGTGTGGAAGTTCAAGGGTGGTGCGGCAGCCTTGCCTGGCTGAATGAAGGAAGGAGGGATGGAAGTAGTGTATGAAGAAATGAAGGAAGAGGGTAGTGAATGAAGGAAAGAGGGATGGAAGTAGTGAATGAAGAAATGAAGGAAGAAGGTAGTGAATGAAGGAAGGAGAGATGGAAGTAGTGATTCCTTTAGTACTGCAGTCTTCTGTTTCTTTCTTATGTTCGGATTTAATGTTGTTTCGTCACTTAAATTTAGTTTCGTTAGTATTTACTTACTGATATTGTTACAAGAAATACATCAACAACAACAAAAAGTAACGTCGAATATTACAATGGCAACGAAAAAAATAGCAACAATAACAACAGTAGCAAAAACAATCACTGTTATCATTACCACCATAACGTCTACTGCTACTTCTACTGCTCTAACTATTACAACAGCTACTACTATTGCTACTACTACTACTACTACTACTACTACTACTACTACTACTTCTACGACTACTACTACTGATACTACTACTACTACTACTACTACTGCTACTACTACTTCTACTACTAGTAGGATATATATATATATATATATATATATATATATATATATATATATATCGTTATCATCAGTATTATCATTATCATTAATTAATCATTAATATTATTATTATAATCATTAATATCATCATCATTATTACTGGTTTATGGTATCTAGTAAACGCAATTTCGATACAGAAAAAATAGATAATACTATTAAATATATGATTAAATTTAAATTGTATATATACTACTACTACTACTATTACTTGTCGACTATCTCCTTAAAATTACACGAAGAAATAATATAAAGTAAAATAAAAGAAAGAAAAACGAATTAAGACAAACAAAATATCAAGAAACCCTCAATTTTTTACTTGCAATAATACGTTTCACGCAATATCTCAAGGCGCCTCAAACCACCCATTCACACCAATTTGCTCGTCACTATAATACAACGAGAATGGATATAATGAGGCTATCACAACACACCTAAAAACAAGGAATTCCAAAATGATAAAAGTAACTAATACATCAAAACTATATAAATTATGTTTTTGTGTTTGTTTTTGGTGGGCTTTATGCGTCGCCTAGTCCATCATATCGGCTGTTAATCTGGACAGCTGTAATGTATTGTTATGACCTACTCTTTCAAGGTCGGAGAGAGAGGGAGAGAGAGAAAGAGAGAGAGACAGAGACACAGAGACACAGAGACACAGAGACACAGAGACAGAGAGACAGAGAGACAGAGAGACACAGAGAGAGACAGAGAGAGACAAAGAGAGAGTTTAACGAATGACCTTGAGTGTAGAATGTAGTGGCAGTAAATAATGTCTTTCTTTTTTCTTGGTTGGTTTGGATTCCCTTTACTGTATTTTTTTTCTTTTTTTTTCTACATCACAAGGAACTGGCCAAGGGCACAACAAAAATGGGTAACACAAAGTCCGCTTAGTTGCCAGTCCCCATAAAGAAGACAGTAAGATAATTAAATAAAAACAGAGGGGTAGGCCAATTTAGTTCGGGAGGTGTCTTGTTACTCTTCTTTTGAAAAGATTTAAGCCATAGGAAACTGGGAAAATAGAAACAGGAAGAGAGTTCCAGAGTTTACCAGTGAAAGGGATGAAAGAGTAAAGATACTGATTAACTCTTGCATTAGGAAGATGGACAGAATAGGGATGAGAATGAGTAGAAAGTCTTGTGCAGCGAGGCCACGGGAGTGGGGGAGGCATGCAGTTAGCAAGTTCAGAAGAGCAGTGAGCATGAAAATAACGGTAGAAGAGAGCAAGAGAAGCAACATTGCGGCGGTGATTTAAGGATTGAAGACAGTCAGTCAGAGGAGAGGAGTTGATGATACGAAAAGCTTTTGACTCAACCCTGTTTAGGAGAGCTGTATGAGTGGATCCTCCCCAAACATGTGAGACATACTCGGTACATGGGCGGATAAGGCCCCTGTAGAGAGCAAGCAATTGGGAGGGAGAAAAAAAAGGACGCAGACGCCACAGCACACCTAACTTCTTAGAAGCTGTTTTAGCAAGAGATGAGATGTGAGATTTCCAGTTCAGATTTTTAGTAAAGGATAGTCCTGGAATGTTCATTGTAGAAGAAGGAGACAGTTGAGTGTCATTGAAGAAGAGGGGATAGTTATCTGTCCGTTACTCAGATGAATAGTAAAAGTGAACAGTAAAAGTTTACCTGCGTGCGTTGCTTAATGAATGAGAGAGAATCCTGTCCCAAAACGTCCAGGAAAGTGTTAAATATATATACTAAATCACCTTTTAAATAGAAAGTTTAGAAAATATCTATTTTTGGCATACAAAAGTATATAATTTATACATTATTATACTATATTCATACATGTATTCATACATTATATATTAGAGTATCACTGCAAGAGGAGTTACTACAATTAATTGTCAACTTAATATATTTCTAACAAAGTATATGTTGAAAAAGTATAAATAAAAGTATAGCAATAAAGTATAAAACATTAGGTATAGATAGTGTTACTTTAGAAGAGAGTAAATTGATGATACACATTTATAACTTATAATGCATGAATAGAGTAACTTTGATATAAACGGAGGTGATGTTTATATTTAACATAACACGATCAATGATAAACAAAAAATACTACAGGTTAATAAACACTGTATTATGTAAATCACCTAAATTACCTCGTACCTAACATGCATGAAGGACTGAAATATAAATCATCTCTCTCTCTCTCTCTCTCTCTCTCTCTCTCTCTCTCTCTCTCTCTCTCTCTCTCTCTCTCTCTCTCTCTCTCTCACCCGTCAGGGTGA
>JACEEZ010021565.1:92500-100079 GCA_016584305.1 Chionoecetes opilio
AGAGTGAAGAAGGGAAGGGAAGGGAAGGGAAGGGAGAGCGATAGTAAGGAAGGGAAGGAAGAGTAAGGAAGGGAAGGGAAGGGAGCGAGGGAGAGTTACTGTAAGAAAGGGAAAGGAGAGGCAGTGCTAGGGATAAAGCAGAAGAACGGTGCAGTGAGAGGGAAGAGGGATTAGAGATAAGAGTGAGTGGAAGAGAGAGAGAGAGAGAGAGAGAGAGAGAGAGAGAGAGAGAGAGAGAGAGAGAGAGAGAGAGAGAGAGAGAGAGAGAGAGAGAGAGAGAGAGAGAGAGAGAGAGAGAGAGAGAGAGAGAGAGAGAGAGAGAGAGAGAGATAGGCACCCGCTCCTTGACATAGCGGGTGCCTTTGACAGGGTGTGGCACGAAGGCCTTCTCGAAAAACTCCGAACAAAAGGCATCCAGGGTGACCTCCTGCTGCTCCTGAGGAACTACCTGCAGGGAAGAATCCTCCAGGTCGTCGTTAACGGGCAAGGCCTCTGAGTCCCTGCCAGTGGAAGCATCAGTCCCACAGGGCTCTGTGCTGGGGCCAGTCCTGTGGAACATCTACGTGGACGATCTTCTCCAAAAGCTGCCAGCAGTCTCGGCTTACGCTGATGACTGTACTCTCTCCTGCTCCTACCCGCGACATGACAGTGGGCGTACTGCTGATGCTGATGAGGTCAATCAGCAGCTGAGTGTTATACAGGAGTGGGGTACACGTTGGCAGGTGAACTTTGCTCCGGAGAAGACACAGGCAATGGTGGTTTCTCGGTCCCCCGCTGCCGGGCCAGCAGTGGAAGGGAGGCTACGGTTTGATGGCGTTCCTCTCCCACTCCAGGAAGCCGTCAAGGTTCTGGGAGTAGAGGTGGACCGAGAGCTAAGGTTTGACGGCCACATCAAACACATTGCAAAAAAGGCCTCTCACAGGGTCTCTGCCCTGCGAAGGGTAGCCAGCTTCCTCGACAGGGGAGGGAAGCTCTTGCTCTACAAGGCCCAGATACGGCCTTACTTAGAGTACGCCGCCCTCTCCTGGATGTCGTGTGCAGCCTCGCACACTCGAAGGCTGGACAGCATCCAGCGTCGAGCCCTGCGACTGGTGGATGCTGCAGACCCCCCAGACCCCCCTGACCCACCAGCCCAGTTCGAGCAGGTGAGTCCTCTCGACTCACTGGAACACCGCAGGGATGTCGCGGCGCTTGTGGTATTCCACAAGGGACAGGTGCAGGGAGTGCCACACCTGGCTGGGTTACGACAGCCTCCGAGAGTTGCCACGCGAAGCACGAGAACGGTGCTTACCAGTGGTGATGCAGTGGAGGTGCCGCGTTCCCGTGCCAGCCAGCACCAACGCACCTTTGTGGGCGAGTTTCCAGGATGTGGAACATTTTCACGGCCGCTGTCCCTCACATCCAGGAGATGAACACACAAAGTGTAAAGTTGGCGGCCAATCGGTGGAGACTGTTGAAGCCCACCCCGCTGAGACTAGTGATACTGTGACACTAGTGACAGCAACAGTGCCTCAACAAACACTTTAATGATGCATATATGTATATAATGTTAGTTTATAATTTTTACGTCTTTATATTTATGTATAAATTGCCCTTAAGATAGATAGCACACGACAGTACACCGTTGGGCTTTAGTTATATGTATGTTTATAAAAAAAAAAAAAAAAAAAAAGAGGGAGAGAGAGAGAGAGAGAGAGAGAGAGAGAGAGAGAGAGAGAGGAGAGAGAGAGAGAGAGAGGAGAGAGAGAGAGAGAGAGAGAGATAAGATAAAGATTTTCATCCTATCTAGACACTTTGCAAGTACCAACTACAAGGTTATTGACTATACAAAGCGCCGCCACGTCAGCACGAACTAGGCGGACTCGAACCGCTGACCGAATGCCCAGGGACGCTGCACATTGCTAGCTCACGTCTCTACCAACCTTGCCACCCTGACGGGCAGAGAGAGAGAAGAGAGATGAGAGAGAGAGAGAGAGAAGAGAGAGAGAGAGGAGAGAGAGAAGAGAGAGAGAGAGAGAGAGAGGAGAGAGAAAGAAATATATTTGAGAAAGAGGGGAGGAAGCAAGCTGGAAAGGCGATTAGAAAAAGGATAAATGGATGAGAGAGAGAGAGAGAGAGAGAGAGAGAGAGAGAGAGAGAGAGAGAGAGAGAGAGAGAGAGAGAGAGAGAGAGAGAGAGAGAGAGAGAGAGAGAGAGGAGAGAGAGAGAGAGAGAGAGAGAGAGAGAGAGAGAGAGAGAGGAGAGAGAGAGAGAGAGAGAGAAGAGAAGAAATATATTTGAGAAAGAGGGGAGAAGCAAGCTGGAAAGGCGATTAGAAAAAGGATAAATGGATAGAGGAGAGGAGAGTGAGAGAGAGAGAGAGAGGAGAGAAGGAGAGAGAGAGAGAGAGAGAGAGGAGAGAGAGAGACGAGAGAGAGAGAGAGAGGAGAGAGAGAGAGATAGAGAGAGAGAGAGAGAGAGAGAGAGAGAGAGAGAGAGAGAGAGAACTGTCTTCCTCTTGCTGTCTTTTCTTTCTCTTCTTCTCTCTTTCTCTAAAGTTTCCCCAACAATCCTTACGTAAGCAACTTCCAAAAACCTTTTGTCTTTTTCACTCGTCTCACTTTTACAGGGTATATAAACACTAACATTAACTCACATCTCCCTATACTATCTATCTATATTTTTATCTCAATTTTTATCTTTATTTATCTTTATTATCCCCATATTTGTATCTTTATTATCCAACATTATCATCTGTATTTATTTTAACCCCATTATCATCTTTATTTATCCTTATCATCCCATATTTTATTCTTTATTATCCCCATTTTATCATCTCTATTTTTTTTTTATCCCCATCAACCTTACCTATACCTCTTTTATCCCCTTTTATACCTCTCCCCTCTACCTCGTCTTTCACAACAGCTACACGCATGTTTATATCCCTTTAAATTTGTTACACACACCCCCATTCTTCCCCTAGCCTGCTTTTAGAGACAGCTATAACATCCTTTCAATATATAAATCCACCCTTCTTACTAATATGTTTTACTCTCACAGATCGATTTTTTCTCAATGGTTTGTTTTCATACGGGGACATAAAAAAAGCAAATAAAAAATGCAATTAAGCCAGGCAAAAAATTAAATAAAACTAACAACAACATTATCCACACAAAAAAACAGCCACAAAATTAATCAGTTATAGAATTGGCATTAAAACGTATTAAAAACACATAAACCATAACAGTGACGAATTGCACAGTACATCCGTTGTTACTGCACGCGTCCCCAACCGCCCTAAACCAACCCCCCTGAGAAAAAAAGAGACAAGTGAAATTGAAGAACGCACTACCCTTAACCCCACCACTACGTTTTCTTTTTTCCTTTTCAAACTTTTATTTTTACTGTGTTAAAGTAACTATTGTCGAAAAAAATGTGTAATGTTTTTTTTCTTAAAGGTTTTTGCTGTTATTCAGTTTTATTTCGTTTGTATCGTTAGGGTAAATACGAAAAAGTGTAGTAGACTTAAAAATTCAATAGATTTTCAACAAGAATAATAACTCATAATGATAATGATGGGTAACAAATAATGGCAGAAACTAAATATCACATTAACAACATCATAATTTTTTTCCAAAGTTTTCAGGAATACATATTTTTCAACAGCAGATCCATATTCTTCTTTCTGTACCTCCGTCCTAAGCAACCTACTTTACTTTAGAGGCGACAGTCCTGTATAAAAAGATGTTAAAAGCACACTTAAGCCTGTCGTTGTCACGCTAGGTCGATGACGCTACAGCCTTGAAAACTTGTCGGTGTGAGGGAATGGGAGGGGAGGGAGGGGAAAGGGAGAGGGGAACTAAGGGGAGAGGAGGGGAGGGGGAGAGAGGGGAAAGGGAAGGGAGAGGGAAGGAGAAGGAATGGGAGAGGAGGGAAGGGAAGGGAAGGGAAGGGGAAAGGGAAGGGAGGGGAGGGGAAAGGGAGTTAAGGAGAGTGTCAGCTATTCAGGTTAACTCATCCTTTTGTGCTCTTTTTCCTCCTATTCACCCTCCCCTCCTCCCTCTCTTTCTCTTTTTATCTCTTTTCTCTCTTTCCCCACCCGTGTCGCGTTTCTTATCCTCTTTGTTTTTTTTGCTTGACAAGTGCCCCTCTCTCTCTCTCTCTCTCTCTCTCTCCTCCTTCTCTCTCTCTCTCTTCTCTCTCTTCTCTCTCTCTCTCTCTCTCTCTCTCTCTCTGTCTGTCTCTCTCTCTGTCGCTCTTTCTCTCTCTCTCTCTCTTTTTTAAAACATTTTTTTTTAAAACTTAATACATTGAAAACAAACGAAGAGTTGATGTGCTAAAGTCCTGGCTGGGACGCCTAGGACTATCTCTAGAAGTATTATATTTTATTCATATCAATAATTATTCAAATAATATGGAAAAAGTACAGCAATATTCTATTATAAACTAATACTAATACACGAATGATTAACAAATTATACTAACAACTATACACTAATACAAATAATACAAAAGAAAAAGTTTTTACTTTTAAATAATTGTAATTTTATAAAATTATATATATATATATATATAAAATATATATATATATATATAATATATATATAATAAAATTTTTAAAAAAAATTAAAAAATTATACTAATATAAAACATAATCATATTATACAAATGTTTAGTCATTATTTGTTTTGCATGTTTTATTGCGTTAGTTCCGTTTACAGCCATTTACACCCGATTTGAAGGCGTGCAGGGAAGTGGTGAGGTGCAGGTCGGCCTGGCGTACCAAGGTGTTCCATAGTCGACCATAGCGGGGTAGGAAGGAGCGGAGGAAATGTTCCGTCCTCGCGAAGGGCACAGTCACCTGATGGTCGATGTTGTGGGCCGCACAGGTAGAATGGGAGGGCCTGGCCCATGGGTTGAGGCGCAGCTCTGTTAGTTGTAGGAGCTGCATCCTGTGAGCCTTGTACATGACGCAGATGCCTGCCACGTCACGCCGCTACTGGAGAGGTTGAATGATCTGTGCAGCAGCCTCAGGGGCTTTCACCCGGGCCAGCCGCTGGGCTCTGGCTTGAACCCGGTCAAGGAGGCCGAGGTATGACGGGGGGAATGTGGACCATGCAAGGGGCGAGTATTCCATCAGGGAGCGGACTTGTGACTTGTAGAATGTGCCGACTCCCTGAGCGTCCAGGAGGTGCGCGACACGTCGGATGCAGCTCAGTTTCCAGGCAGCATCGCTGACGACCTTCCTGACGTGTCTGGTGTATGTGAGGCCAGAGTCGAACTCCACCCCTAGAATGTTGACTGACTCCTGGAGGTGAATTTTTCTGCCTTCCAGGAGAATGGCGTGTTGGTCCCAGTTGACTGCATCTTGCCTGTGGGAGATGAGGACGGCTTGGGTCTTGTCTAGTGCAAAGGTGACTTGCCATCTCTTGCCACAGGAGGCGATGCTCTGCAGTGCCTGGTTGATGCGAATTACTGTGTTGTGGCGGTCACTCCTCTCACAGGTGAATGTGAGAGTACAGTCAGTCTGCGTACGCTCTTGCCTTAGGAATCAGCTGCAGGATGTCGTTGAAGTAAACTTTCCATAGTAATGGCCCGAGTACACTTCCTTGAGGGACACTGGCTTTGATAGTATTTTCAGAGGAGGTGTGAGCATTCACCACCACGCGCAGAGTTCTTTCGTAGAGGTAATCATGCAGGAGGTGTAACAGGTAACCGCAGATCCCCAGGCTTCTCAGCTTGGTAGTGATGCCCTGATGCCACACCCTATCAAAGGCACGAGCGATGTCAAGGACGACGACGAAGGTGTCTTCGCCCCGATCTAGGGAGGGGTTCCAGGCTGCTGAGTGTAGGAGAAGAAGGTCTGCTGTGGATCTACCCTGTCGGAAGTCGAATTGCCGTGAACTTAGCAAGCGGTGAGTGTCAAGAAATTTAGTGATTTTGGAGGCAATGATGGACTTAAGAACTTTCCCAACAACGGAAAGGAGGGAATTGGGGCGGTAGTTTTGAGGATCGCCTTTGCTCTTCTTTTTGTGGATAGCACAGACTCTCGCCACACACACTCTCTCTCTCTCTCTCTCCCCTCTCTCTCTCTCTCCCCTCTCTCTCTCTCTCTCTCTCTCTCTTCTCTCTCTCTCTCTCTCTCTCTCTCTCTCTCTCTCTCTCTCTCTCTCTCTCTCTCTCTCTCTCTCTCTCTCTCTCTCTCTCTCTCTCTCTCATATCCGATTTCTATACATTTCTATTTTGTCTTTGATCAACATTCCTTTTTTCGTGTTTTTTCAGTGGGTTTTCCCCTTTTCCAACACTGTTGATATTTTCTATTTCTATCGCAATAGAGGAAAGAGGGTGAGAGGGGTGAATGGGCTGTCTAATCAGTATTTCGTGGGGGTTCAAGTAGGGGAGGGGGGGTAGCAGCCAATTAGGAGGTGGTAAAAAATGAGACTCTACCCACCAACACACATAAAAGAAAAAAAATGTAAAAAAAATTCGTCAGGTTTTTTTTTTTATATGTGGAGATGATTTTTTTTTTTTACTTGTTTGATTCATGTTTTATTTATTATCATTACTTTGTTAAATTGTTTTACTTTAATACTTTTTATTATTATTTCGTTTATTCTATTCATTTATTGTTTGCAGCAATTTTTGTTATTTTATTTCGTGTTTAGTGATATTATTTTGTTTCATTTTCTTGTAATTATATACTTGTTATTAATGGTTACTTAAATTTCTGTATTTCTATTTATATTACTTGTGTTCAATTGTCTTTATTCGCTTCACTTTTTTCATTGTCTTCATTTTTCTCATTGTCCTTTTCTATCTCTTTATTTTTCTTCGTACCAATCCTCCATCCTCCTCTCCCTTCATTCTTCCCCACCTTTATCCTTTTCTTTTATTCTCTTCTTCCTCTTTTATTACCCTCCTCCTATTACCCCTTTCTTGTTCACATTTTTTTCTCATATTTCATTGAATCTATATTGCTTTCCTTTCTTTCTCTTATTGCTATGTTTTTTCCTTCATTTCGTCTGCTTTTCGTAACTTTATCTTTCGTGTTTCTTCTTTCTCTTCCTATTTCCATCATCATCATACTTATTCACGTTATTTGCGGTTCCATCTTTTTTCTCTGTCAGTATATATTTTTTTCAATTATCTTCTCCTCCTCCTCCTCCTCCTCTCCTTCTGCTCTTCCTCCTCTTCCTCCTCCTGCTCCGCTACAATGATCTAGTTGTCGAATCTCCAAATTTCCAATATTCACTCACTCCTCCTCCGCCTACTCCTCATCTTCTTCTAGTCTTCCTCCTCCTTCTCTTCTACTAATACAAGCCTGGGACACCCTAATATATATATATATATATATATATATATATATATATATATATATATATATTATATATATATATATATTATATATTATATATATCATAGCAGGCAATGTCCTTTTTATTGTATTTATATATACCAAAAATCCGCGAATTAATCTCGGTAAAATTATTTGTCGAGAAAACTAATTTTCCTTCTTTAATCAATAAGTTTTGAGTTGCTTATATTTATTCTAACAACTCTATTATTATTATTACCCTTAAGTTTATGTTAATTCAGTTTT
>JACEEZ010021565.1:103316-113830 GCA_016584305.1 Chionoecetes opilio
AAATAACCCAGTATCTCGATTCCGGATCGAATACCTTTCCTGACATATCCAACCATGTTTCTGTTAATGCTATTATATCAAAATCCTCTACACTATTTATTCCTCTCAGGAAATCTATCTTTTTTAAAATACTCCTACAGTTTGTATAGTAAACCTTCAAGCAACTCCTTTTTTTTTTGTCAATTTTCCCTTTATCTTTAACTAAACTCCTCCTCTCTCTCTTCCTACGAATCACTTTAGTTCCCTGCCTTCTGAAACTCCTCCTAGTATCGCAAGTTTCCCTTACCCCGACCCCAGTGTCTACTCCCCGGTTCTCTATCTTAAAAAAGCCTGCAGTGCACCTACCTCCCTTTCAAGGGATTCAGACAAGATCTGAACTCCTTTCCTCGAAAAGTGCACCCCATCCCTGCGGTAGAGGTGGTTATGCCCGAGAAAGAGGCCCCAGTTGTCTACAAAGGCCCAACCATTGTCTTTGCAATGAAGTGCCAGCCGGCAATTCAAGGCAATAGCCCTGGGGTACCACAAGTCGTCAACAAAGCGTCTTGGAAGGACACCACACACCACAGGGAACCCACCCCTGTCCCTAACTTTACCTACAGCTTCCTTGAACCGTCGTAGCAATTCCTCATTTCTTACACACTCAACATCATTTCCCCCAGCACTCAGGCAGACGATGGGTTTTTTCCCTTGATCCGCCATGCACTCAACTATTTTATCACTAACATAGCCTATCCCCTTCCCTGGGTATCTCACCGACTTCATGCGCATCCCTTCCCTGTCACAGAACCTGCTGTCGAGATGTCTAACCTGACTGTCACCAACAACCAAGATTTTACCTTCGGGTAATGATGCATCGTCCACCGTCCTTACCTCCGTATCTTCCTCTTGCAGCCCCGAGAGTACCTGAAATGCGTTCGTGCACACAACATGGTCATTGTTTACCTTTTTCTCCTTTGGGCGTGTACCACCATGCTCAACCACCTGCCATTCATCCCTCCTTGGTGACTTAATAGAGACCACTCTTTTAGTAGTAGCCCGAGGCACGTCACCCTCAGGTACCCCTCCAGGTACATCCCTCGCATGTGCCCCTCCACTCAAATGACTCACTCCACCTCCACACTTAAGAGATCGTATCTCTATCTCCTGCTTCCTCACCACGCTTTTCAAATCGCTCACTTCACTTACGAAGTACCTTTTCAGGTCATCGATCGCCTCCAGAACAGACTTAAGCGCCACTGCACACCCTTCACTACACTCCTCCTCGACACTTCTCCCTCCATCTACCATACTCGGTTCCACCTCGGCTTCCTTCACTTCACCCTCTCCTCCACTTCTCCCACTCCACACCTCCACAACACCCTCCTCCACAACACTAACAACACGACGACGTAGTAAACCCTATGCCAGGATGTAAAGAAACACAAAAATATGAAGGTTAAAGGAGTTAAATATAATTAAGGGTTTGACGATAAAGGAGGACGGGATAGAATAAAAAATGAGAAAAGAAGAGAAGGCAGATAGAGAATAAAGGACAAGAATAGGAGATGGAAACTGAGGTAAACAGGAGGAAAAACAGGATATGAAGAGATAGACAAAACATTATGAAAGAAGAAAGGTTAGGGAAATGAGAGGAGGAGGAGGAGGAGGAGGAGGGACGAAATTGGAAGGTAGGAAATTTAATAAAGAAAGGAATAGAGAAGAATATGAGGTGTGAAAGCAGAGAGGGAGGGAAGAAGAGAGAGAACAGAATAGAAGGAAAGGATGGGAACGGCAAATTTAAGACCGATCAGATAAAAAGTAATTGGGAAGGCAGGCTAGAGAAGAGGTGAAGAGAAGAGAAGAGGTAAATAGTACAGCTTCTTAGCAAATATATTGTTCAAATTGTGATAAAAGCAACAGACTTGGTGTACTTATAATATGATATACACTGAATACTATAAGGGGTGGACCCCAACTAAATTTGCATGATAAGGGGACGTGGCACCAAAAAACAAAATGGCCGCCATGAAATACCGAAAAATATCTTTAGCGACCTAGATATGCTTCTAATATATATTTTTGAGTGGTTTAAAATACTAGACTATGGCTTGTGGACATGCCCAATCCATTAAGATCTATAGCTGAATGATTGGAAGCATCTCTAATTTGCATATTTTCAAAATGGCATCCATTTTGCTTTAAATAAAGCATTTAGAAGCAAACAAAAAGCACAAAACGTTGTACATATCTCATCATTTATATGATACTGCCTTGTAGTTTGTCTGCACAACATTTGCAAATGAAATACACTATATGGGAATAGAACCAAATTATTCAATGTGATATTCTAGCATTTGTCCAGTGATACTGATGCAAATTATTCTTGCATGTGCACATGTTGACCACAGTTCGAAGTGATATATCGATCGAGTATCTGCTGTCCATTTACTGTACACAGCCACCCTGGCAGACACACAGTTCAGTGCAACTAAGGTCGTTCCTCTTGCACTTGCAGAGTCCCCTGCATGCTTTCTTACACCCACAGCGAATAAGTTCATGACAAGCCCGCGATGCCTCTGGTAGCGCTGTCCAGTTCGGATGCCAACCATGTTCTGTCATAGTCCATCCCCATT
This sequence comes from Chionoecetes opilio, assembly GCA_016584305.1. NCBI lineage: Eukaryota > Metazoa > Arthropoda > Malacostraca > Decapoda > Majidae > Chionoecetes > Chionoecetes opilio. The sequence continues at coordinate 105,929 of JACEEZ010021565.1, forward strand.
CACCTGGATTTGGCAGAACAGGAATGAGGTTCAGAGTCTGGCCCCATATGTGTCCACCTTGGTATGTAGCTCGCTTGCAGTGTTCCAACAGTGCTGCCTCAGTTGGAGGAATGTTTTCCAGTGATCTTGACCCCTGTGCAAAAAGATGTTTCCTTGCTTCGTTCACAGTGTCTAGACCGCATGTTCTGCTATATAGAAGTACGACGTATTTCTCGATAGTTTGCAGATCCGTCAAGTCGAGGCTATCTGGTGCTTTAGCAAGATTTCCGAGAGTGTCTGTCAGAGAATCAAAGACATTCCACACATCCCAGTATGTTTCTTTCCACGTCCAGCAAACGATGAAGTAGTGTCACATCCTGTTAGGCAATGGAATAGTGGCAAAGCTGCTGCCTTCCTGCGTCCAAGATTTGATGCAACTGTGTGGGCCCCTATATACCGAAATGTCTTCCCTGTACCAAATGCGACCCACAGCTCTGCTATTTCCAGATGGAGAACTACTGCAACCGCTAGTACCACTACGTCAGTGTCTGTTGTACGTATTGTAACTGTCCTATATCCTTGTGCCACACAGTCAGCTACATGTATCATTATCCGAGTGTCCGCCTCCTCGTGTGTGCATGGTTCTAGATGTGATGTGTTCTTATCAGCCTGTGTGCATTTAACATGTGTATCAAATGTTGACACTAAGTGCTTCCCCTCGGGTGCTGTTTCTTCTGCGATGTACTCCGCCAGAAGGAGGAAAAACTCTTCTTTGTTTGCGTCAACTTGCAGGAACGACTGCCAGCTGGTTGGAAGTGGTGTGCTTGCCAGAACTCTTCTGCGCTGTCCAGTTCCTCTGCTCTCCCGTGTGCTCTGCTTGAGACTGTTCTTGATGTAATGGTCCCAGACTACATCTAGTCTTTGAATCTTTTGAAGACGTCGTCGGATGTAAGGCATAAATACACACTTGGCATATGCATTGAAGTTGGTCTTGACACCTTTAGGTGGCAAAATGTGTACAATTGCATAACCGTCCAGCACCTCAGCTTCTACAACTGGGTCAGAATCAGGAACAACTTTGTCTGGCTTGGTGGTTTGAAGGCATGGCACCAGATCCGACTTTGAGCAGTGTCTTAGGTTTCCCATGTTCGACAATGATGGAGGGCATGGCTGGTTTTCGTGGGCGAAGAACTCGGTGAGGCTTCCACTCCTCGATTGGCACGAAATGTACCGCTGGGAGAATAAAGCACAGTTTGCCTTGAGTGAAGCCACCTGATGACTTATTCTGCTAGGGACGTGTTTCTTCGGTGTTCCAAAGAGTGCCAGATTGTTCTTCTGTATGGTGTCGGAAAGTGGTTTCTCGCAGAGGACCAGTCTTTCCTCCGCAAATGTGCTGTACCTCTTCTGGCCAATATTTTCTACTGTTTGTAGAGTCTGAACCACGGAGTGGTCCATCACTAATTTGGTGTCGAGCGTGACCAGAACGTTCCCGTCATCAATGAATGGGTTGCCCATGCCCTGCATGATTCCTTGCTGCTCACGCACGTCTCGTTTGAACTCCTTTTGCACGCCTAGTGATTGCTCGTGATGCTTTCCTTTAGCCTACTTGTCGTGATGTTCATCAAACTCATTTATCAGCCTTGCGACTTCCGAACCTGCAACCATCCACCTGAGCAGGGCAGCCAGATTTTCAGTCAACCCCACTGCACCACCATCTCCCTTTATGAACTCGATTAGCTGTTCATGGTTTTGGTCAAGGGCAATTGACGAGAAGGTGTTTTGTGTTTTCTGTACGGTGAAGTGTCCCTGTGCAAACTGACGATATACAGTAGGATGTGTGTCTTTCAGCTGGAGCATGTCTCTGACATGGACTGGCAGCCACCTTGAGTAGTGCGTACGGTCCATGGCAAACAACCATGGGATCAACTTCCCCAGCGTTTCTACATAGAGGTCGAAGTTGCCTTCTCGCAACGATTTCACAAACTGCAGCACCAAGAGTTCAAGTGATATTGTCATACTCCAGTACAAGAACTGTGGGTGAAGTTCTGACTGCGTCTTGCTCCATTCGCCATATGGAAGCACATCATCTTCGTTGGTGGATCCATCAGTGTACAGTGTGTAGGCACTTCGCTTCAAGAGACTGAGAGTAGCAGCTGTTACTTGGTGCGCCCATCTTGTTCGTGTTACATGACCACCGCCCATCATGGATTGTGCTCGGCCTGGTGTTGTGATATTTGCTTCCACCAGAGAACTCGACCATCCACTGCCTTCAAGCCAGTCACCTAGCATCTGATACAATGCCATCTCAATGTGTAAGCCTCCCAGAATAACGACAAATCGGTTCTCTCCAAATGAATCAGGCCACCGCCACTGTATCTGCTTCGTGAGTGCATATAGTGGTTGGTCCACGGTAATAACAGGAATCTGTCCTGGGTTGATATGATGTATGCCCTGCTCGACCAGGGTCATTGAATGACGTACCATAGCTACAGTGTGGGCCTTTTCGTGGAAGAGTGGCAATAATGCACTGATGCATTTTGGGCGGACAGGTGTTGTTACTTTTGATGCGTGATAAGCAGCCCATGACATGTTGTCATCTGCTTCCGTCTGTGCTTGTCCAAGGTGATTGTGTACATTATCTATGCATGCATCTTCTTCGTCTAAAGTAGCGCCAACAACATCAGTGCCTTGTACAACACCTCACCTTGTACTTGTGGCACGTGATACTCAGTACCATCTAGACCAGCTGGTGGAACTTCGGTGTACACTAATGGCAAGGGACGTAGCTTTGTAGTGCTGGTAGTGTTGTCATATTTTGCTGTCAATCCTATCTCTGCTCCATGTGTGGTCACCGTTGGGTGTTGAGTCAGAGATATAGCTGTTCCATGGAAACTATCTTTAGAAGATCTGGAACTTGTGTTGTGATCGATGTTGTCCATGGCCCCCGTCGTGAAACATCCAGACTTGAGGTGTGGAGGGCAGACTACATTTTGGTCATGGTAGAAGTTGGTTACTCGATTAGCCAACTCAGTCGATATGCTTAGGAGTCGATTGTAGCCAATGCAGAGACCGCACGAATGCAGGTTGTCAATCAGTTCCCTGTTTCTTGTATGTGCATGAAGCATGAGGCTCAAGTATATTGGGAATGGAGTCTCTCTTTCTCTCGTATGACGAACAGGTTTCGACGGCCTGTCGACATGTCTTCTTGGGTGCTTGACACTGTTGAACATCATCAATTGAGAAATTGTGAGTCCAGCAGACTTGTTGTCATTCTGGGTTTGGTCGTGTATGTTGGCTCCCTCTAAGACCATATTTACCAAGGCTTTCAGATTTCCTGGGACTGCTTCATCTTGGCATTTCTCCGTAAAGGACCAACTAAAACTGTAGTCCATCTTGAACATATCCCGTCTCACTATTTCTGTAGCCTTTGCTAGAATCACTGCGTCTGACTCCATGTGTTTACTGCATGCAATCTTTACACTTGCACCAAAGTCTTTCTCAAACATCAGCAGCACATTTCTTCCCTCTGAATGTGCTCTCAGGTCTGGAACCATCCTTATCAGTGACTCTTTAAGTCGTGTGCTATTTGGGCGACATTTGATGACAACATCCATTTGTGATAGCCTCACTGTGTACATTTTTAGGAGATCGGCAAGGCGAAATACTGCGCACGAATCAGGATCTCTGGCCTCTTCTATGAAAGTGACCAACTCTGCTAGAACAAGTGCTTTTGACTCAGCCTCATGGGTCTCTTCACTAGTTGAGCACTCGCGTGCAGTGCTCGCGTGCTTCACGGTTGTAGAGAGCAGCCAAACACTTTGCGTGATATTGAGCGTCTTGTGCCACCAAGTCTCTTGTTCCCAGTTTGACCAAGAGTGCAATGTCTTGAAGGAGTGTTGCTGCATTTCTCACCCTTGTGTTCATATCTGGTGTCGAGGCATCATGCAGTCCATCTTTCCCTCCTAGTTCGCCACAGAAAAAACATACATTGCTTTGGTGTACGTTGACAAGTCCTATACTGGTTCTTGTTTTCACCGGACTGCAGTCCTCTGCTCGATCGCTCGATTTCCACTTCCTTGCTCTGGCCAAGTGGTAGGAATCAAACCTGTTGTAGCAGGTTTTGTGCCACCAAGCCTTGTGTTTTTCTAATGCTCGCTGTATACCTTCACCTTCGTCAAGTCGTTTTGGATCTACGTCCAATGGAATTTCGCCCAGGTTTTCAAATTCCAACAAGTTGGAATTGAACGTTTCGTAACCTGAAATGTCTTTTCTTGTGGACTTAGCAGGGCATCTGGCTGGTTCGTCTCTATCAATTTGACAGATGATGCATTTAGACCAATCTGTTGGAGTTACTGTAGTTTCCCTTGACAATGCCCTTTCATCACCTCCAGTCACAATCTTGACAACTTTAGACATACTGTTCATTAAATTTAAAACGTTAGCAGAAAACTGGTGTTGCGTTGTATTTTTCTGTTCACGTTATTTGCTACATCTGGTGTCGTCACCTGCACGTAGAAGAAGATTTGGCTATTAAAGTACATATCGTCGTGTAGCCTATATAGTACATGTATGCAAGCAAACATCGTATCAAAATTGCAATGTTACATTTATGCATGGATGACAGTATTTAGGAAATAGGTCCGTCCTCATTTAGTACATCAAGTTTCATGAAACACCAGCTAGAATACTCTACACTATTCATTGATGTTATTGTGTCTGTATGGTACATTTTAAGTGTGATTATTATCATACATATTATGTAATGTAAAAACACTTTCTTTTAGCATGTATAAAGTGGCATGTCAAATTTAGCAGTCGAAACTGCGTCATTTCGTGCAAAATGGGCGCCATTTTGAAAATATGTATATTAGATATTCATCCAATCATGTAGCTATATATCTTAATGGATTGGGTATGTCCATAAACTATAGGTTAGCATTTTAAACCACCCAAAAACCTAAATTAGAAGCAGAGATATGTCCCAAAGAAAATTTTTGGGTATTTCATGGCGGCCATTTTGTTTTTAGCGCCAGACCCCCTGAACGGATCCATTTTGTTGGGGTCCACCCTTTATATTGTTTAGTATATCCCATATTATAATTATACCAAGTGTGTTGCTTTTATCACAATTTGAACAATCGATCTGAAATTATGTGCTAAGAAGCTGTACTAAAAGAGAAGAAGAGGTGAAGAAAAGAGGTGAGAAGAGAGGGGAAGAGGTAAAGAGAAGAGGTGAATTAGAACAGTAATCCATGCATGTATGTTAAGCTACCTAGCTATAATCTACACATTCCTGAAAAGTCAAAGATACGTTCTCAGTAGTCCAGCTGAAACTCCTGACTGTAAAACCTATAAGAATTCAACAATAAAGTAAAAAAACAAAAACAAAACAGGTGAAGAGAAGAGAAGAGAGGGGAAGGAGGAGAGAGAAGCAAAGCAGTCAACCCTTTCTCCTGTGGGTGACGAGGCTAGGAGGCCGTGAAGGTTGTAAGTACGATAAACAGGTCAACACCACTCTCTCTCTCTCTCTCTCTCTCTCTCTCTCTCTCTTCTCTCTCTCTCTCTCTCTCTCTCCTCTCTCTCTTCCTCTCTTCTCTCTCTCTCTCTCCTCTTCTGCTCTCCTTCTCTCCTTCTCTCACTCTCTCCCTTTCTCTTCTCTCTTTTTCTCTCTCTTTTCTCTCTCTTTCTCTCTCTCTTTTCCTCTCTCTCTCTCTCTCTCTCTCTCTCTCTCTCTCTCTCTCTCTCTCTCTCTCTCTCTCTCTCTCTTCTCTCTCTCTCTCTCTCTCTCTCTCTCTCTCTCTCTCTCTCTCTCTCTCTCTCTCTCTCTATCTCTCTCTCTCTCTCTCGGTGTGTGTCTCTCGGCCTATAACTCGGTCGGTCTCTACTCGGTTTCAAACGCTAGAGCCACATCCTTCCCCGGGTGGAGCTTGTCAGGCCCTGGTTCCTCTGATTGGGTGATGGCGTTCTGTGGCGTTGATGGACGGTTTTGCCGGTCAAATGTAACCTAAGTAAACACTTCCCCACCCTGGTGGCTCCTTCCCACCCGGGTTGCCTCTGTGGCTCCCACATCCTTGTTCATCCTTAATTTGCCTGACCAATCAAAATCGCACACACACACACACACACTCCACCCCGCGTGGTTCCTTATCTTGGTAAACTGTAACTCCTGAATCTCACTGTGAATCCTTTGTTCAATCCCAGTAATTCAAGTTTGAGCATAATGAGACCGTAATGCACACAAAAGTAAAATACAACCCTTGTTATTATTGTATAGTATGGGTGAAATTCACGTTGTGCAACAGCGCAAGGTGTCCTCGTCTTCACTGTAACCTGAAATAATCGCCTATGGCAGCATTAACAGCGAAATGGCACGAATTGTCGACCGACAGGTCGTGGAAAAGTTAGTGAAATAACAGAAAAATCAAATTCATATTACTTAATGACCTCGCTCCCTAATTATTAGTAATTTTACAGCAATTATGATGCAATTATGAGACAATCAGAGGAAGGAGGAACATCATTGAATCATTGTTGTATTTTTTTTTTTCTCTCCACTCTCTCTCTCTCTCTCTCTCTCTCTCTCTCTCTCTTCTCTCTCTCTCTCTCTCTCTCTCTCTCTCTCTCTCTCTCTCTCTCTCTCTCTCCCTCTCTCCCTCTCCCTCTCTCTCCCCTCTCTCTCTCCTCTCTCTCTCTCTCTCTCTCTCTCTCTCTCCTCTCTCTCTCTCTGCTCTCTCTCGTCTTTTCTCCTGTGACCTGCTATATCGCCTCAAGGCAAGGCCGGGTAGGAAGCCTCAGGCCTGAGGTCATTAGGGGTGGGGGGACAGGTCAGGTTAAGGGTTTGCTTGTTTGAGCTCTAAGAGGTGACTGCGCTGTCAGGTGACGCTTTTCACCACCTCCCTCACTCATAATTTTACGAGCCTTTATATTTTTTTCTCAATATCTCGTCTTCATGAAGAGTATCTGGCTTACTTTTGTGTCCATGTGATAACACATTTACTAACGATGGTGAATCGAGGACTTTCATGCACTCAAAGCAAATATATGGTGTGTTGTTAAAGAAACAACGAAGGACTGTAGGATGCCCGTTTACCACTGAATTTTTTCATCCAATAAGAAACCACAGCGAAGCTGGCCTGACAAGCTCCACCTCGTGGGAGGGGCATGTGGCTCTAGCGTTCTTGAACCGAGTTATAGTCGTGTGCCGTAAGCCAGCGTATTTTGGTGTGTTTGTGTTGCCTCCCAGTGTTTCTAGTGAAGCCTCGTGTGTGTGAAGAGAACCAAAGACCGAGTAAATATGTGTGTACTTTGTTCACCCTCTCCACCTTCAGGATTGGGCCGCCAGGAAACAGTGTGTATTGTGTTGACCTCCGTTATTAAAGGAAGAATTGTACAGTGAGTGTTCATTGTCCCTTATCCGCCTTGTGTTAATGACTACGTGTGCACACCATTACTCGCTTCAGGGTAGTTCTACCGAGCCCTTCTACAGGGGGGAAGTTAAGGGGTTACGTGATGGCGCCTTTGGGGGTAAATTGACGGCTTTGAAGTATGAAAAGCCTATTTTTGGGTCCCAGACAGAGCTAGTGCACTAGCTATAGGATAGGAAAGATCGCCACCCAGGGCAAACCCTGGGTATACAGGCAACCAATACCCACATCTGGTTAGGTAACCAGGCTACACTTAGATCTGAAAGAAAAAGAAACACACGTCTGGCAACGCCCGGCCAATCCTGACGAGGCCGGCTGTCCACCAGCCGGCTCGGAGCCATCATAACCATCCCAAAATCATCACCCGGGGAGAGGGGCTGAAAACTTGGCGGGGAAGGAAGGGTGGGAGCCGAAGGCCGTGCATTAGCTCTGTCAGGGACCCAAAAATAGCTTTCATACTTCAAAGCGACATTTAGGTCCCCTTTGAGTAGTGCCTAGC
>JACEEZ010021566.1:0-75108 GCA_016584305.1 Chionoecetes opilio
CGCCCGTAGTAAGAGAAATACAGATTCTGCATACTCCAGGACGTCACGATCAACAGGCTCAGCATGCAGAATTGCTAGCCATCGAGAGCAGACACAACGGAGGAATGTCCAGGAGTCGCCATCCCTCAGACACTGAATAAGATTGATTTGTCCAAGTCGAAGTTTCGAACTGTGACAATGACGGTGGGTAGCTGATTTCGTGTCTGAAGAAATTGTCCAAGTCACCATCTCTGGTCTGACATGCAATAAATAGCCGAGAGAATAGAGCACAGTCGTTCTTGACAGATGACACTAGTGGTGATGACCTCGAAGAATTCCTCACCGGCGGGTTTCCGAAAAGCGGGAGTTTGTTCTTTGTGATGGGCTCCGCTATGGTTTTGGTTGCCTGAGTTAGTCGCTCATCTCTAAATTTGTGGTATTGCTGTTTGCCAAGATCCTCAATTTTATGAAAGCTTTCAGATACTTTAGGATCAGCAACATCCCTTGTATCGAGGACAAGCAATTATGTTGTTTCTTCTGTGAATGGATTTCCCATATTTTCAAAGGTCGTGACTAGTGCATTGACGTCTCGTGCAAATGATTTTTGTGAGGATAGCGTGTGCTCGTGATGTCTTTGCTGCACTTCTCCTTTCCCCGAAGGCAGGCAGTTTGTGCCAAGCTCGGGTATAGCCCTTGCTATTTCTGGTCCCGCTACCGTCCATCTCAACATGGCTTTCGGATTTAACATCAGATCAGTAGCTCCACCGATGCCTTTGACGATAGCATTATTTTGTTCGTGTGCATGGTCGATTGATAATGCGGAGAACGGCCTGCTCGACTTGCACACCACAAACTTGCCTTGCGAGAACTGTTCTGCTACGTCGGAAAGTCGTGCTTCTAGCGTTGACATATCACGAATCATATCACTGGAAGCCTTCTGGAATAACGAGTGTGGTCGATTGCAAAGAACCATGGAGCGATTACCGACAATGAAGCCAAGTACATTCGAAAGTTTCCTTCACGAAGTGATCTCACAAAGATCAAGAGAAGGAGCTGGATTTCCATAACAATATGCCGATACTTGAACTGGGGACACGTTTCTTTCTGTCTCGTGCAACAATCTTCGTAGGACGATGGTTCACTTTCTGCTTGACAGTATGCGTCATATCCCTGATGGATAAGTATCCATAGAGTACTGCAGGTGACGATGTGTACATGCCTGGCTCGTTTTACATGGGATGATTTGAGAAGAAATTCTGCTTTTCCTGGCGTAGTGACATCTCCTTCTGCTAAGGCGCTGGTCCATCCATTCCTATCCAGGAAATCCCCGATTGTCGATATATATGCCATCTCGATATGGAGCCCTCCAAGCATAACGACAAACTTGTCTTCTCCATACAACTCCGGCCAATTCCTCTGAATGGTTTTAGCGACGGCAAGCAGTGGTTGATCTAGCGTTACTACTGGAACCTGTCCTGGGTTCAGGAATTCCACAGCCTGCTTGACAACGTCCATTGAATGTCGAATCATTCCAATGGATTTTGAATCATTTGGAAATAGAGGTAGGAGGGAATTTATGCTTGGCTCTATGTGTTCAGTCTGACGATCGCCATGATATGCATACCACGAAATTGGGTTGTCATTGCTTTGGGTGTTATCGCTTCGCTGCTCCCTTGTTTTTTCCAGCCAAACGTGTTCATCTCCTAATGCAGAGTTCAAAAGGACGTCATTTGATGCAGGATGATCTTCAGTTGGGGGCATGACTGGTTCCTTCGTTCTTAGTGAAACTGGCTTTACATTTGTATAAGAGTCTGGCAGGCTGTAGTGTGAACTGGAATGTGCAATTCTACCAGAGTTCTCTGTTGGGGTTCTCTCTCGTTCTGTACCATCTGATTCAGTCGCTCTATTTTGGAACAAGGAGATGCCTGTGCCATGGAATGATGTATGTGCAGTTGTTGATGTCGGGTTGTGGTCTATGTTGTCAATTGCTGCCGTTGTAAACAGATGTCTTCTCAAAATTAGTGGACATACAACTACATCCTTCTCATACTGAGTAGCTGCCGCAGTCGCCATATTTGTGGATATGTCAAGAACTCTGTCATAGGAAATGAAGACACCAAGTTGGAATAAGGTATCTACCAACTCACGCTTGCGGGTTTGTCCGTGAATCAAGAGCCCAAGATAGACAGGAATAGGTGTTTCCTTGTCAGTGCTATGACGTATTCCAGTAGAGCTGGACGAGATCTGCAAGACGAAACACCGGGGCAACGTTATCGTCGTTGTTTCGTGTATCTTCAATGAAACCTATAAGTTCAGCCAGTGCTATGCCATGGGACACTCTGTCAGATATGCCTATGTTAGTATATTCTCCACTCCTAGTGCTAGCATTGTATAACTTAACAAGGCATTTGGCATGATACCGTGCATCCAGAGCTACAAGGTCGCCGATGCTAAGTTTTCCTATCAGCTTCTCATCTTGCAATTTGATTGCACAACGCTTCACTCGTGCTGTGACCGTTGGCATCATTGCATCATGTAGTGGTTGCTCTTTGGACTCTGGTTGGTCACAGAAAATGCATGTGTTTTTTCTGGTTTGATCGAGATCACCGTCAATGTGCGAGGAACCTTGACGGGTATAGTGGGACTTGCTTTGCTGGCCTTCACTCAGGTTTTCAGACGTGCACATTGTTGATTCCACTCTGGCTATACGACTAGATGAGCACTTCAATTTGCATGAATTGTGCCACTGGGCTTCGTGTGCTTCCAGTGTATTTCCAATGCCAGTCCATCATCGAGTTGTGATATGTCAACTGGAATAGGTTGTTTTTCATTTCCCTGAAAATTGTCAAATTGTCGCCCAGGGTTTTGTAACCTGCGCCAACACTAGCTTTCCTTGATTTTGCTGAGCAATGGAGCACTTCAGACGTAACACTTTGGCAAAGAATACACATTGTTCAGTTAATAGGTTTGGGATCAAGCGTAACACTGATACTGGCTCCATGGATAAGCTTACATTTCTTCTTGGCCGAAATATTCAAACCTGGTTTGGCTTATGCATCTGAAATGCAAAAGACATTTATATAATGTTTCAATTCATAATATTGTGCTCCTATTGGAGTGTTCATGACAATGAACATAAAATATATCATCCAAATAGCATTCGAAGTATATTAACTCAGAATTAATTAGCGCTACACGAAATCTACACATTTTGGCAGTCCATATTCCATTTATACTAGAATGGAGCACTTTGTGTTCAATCTGAGTCTTTAATCAGTTTCTATGGGTATGAAAACATAGATATAGACACCTCATACAACTTTCTATGTCAATTATTGGCAAAGATATTGCGATTTCAACATTTCACAACCAGCGGTGGCGGCCATCTTAGATTTTTGGCAATATTTCTAGAACATTGAAAAATCTGGCTTGGCACTATAGCCAAAATAAATTGATATTTTTCTTGGCATGCTGTGTGACAATTTTGGTGCTTTTACCACCAAACCCACAATCGTTTCACATATCTGCTGCACTAAATCAAGTTATTCCCCTGCACCACTCTGTCCCATTCCAATGACCCGGGAACCATTTACTAGGTTAATCATAGATTGTGTTGGTCCTCTCCCAAAGACTCGCAGTGGTAAACCAGTATTTACTAACCCTAATTTGTGCAGCCACCAGATACCCTGAAGCATTCCTTTGCGAAAGATTACCTCACAAGCAATTATCCAAGCACTAACCAATTTTTTCCCCAGTATGGCATTCCAAAGGGAAAAATACAGTCACATCAAGGGTCAAATTTTACCTCAGGTTTATTCCAGCAGGCTATGCAATCCTGGGAGTCCGACAGTACCTCGCCACTGCTTACCATCCTGAGTCGCAGGGAGCCTTAAAAAGGTTCCACCAGACCCTCAAATCTATGTACGCAAGTATCCCTTAGAACAGGAGAAAGACTGGGATAAAGGGAGTACATTTATTGTTATTTGCAATAAGGGAAAGTAGGCAAGAATCTTTAGGGTTAGTCCATTTCCAACTTGTATTTGGGCACGAGATCAGAGGACCTCTTAAGGTATTGAAAGAGACTTGGTTAGATTTTGACTCTCCTGGGGCCGTTGTTAACTCAGGTTAAAAGTTTAATGATAGGTTGAAATTTTGCTAGTAAAAATGCACGTGACAATCTGACAGTTGCACAAACAAAAATGAAGTCAAGATATGATGAAAAAGTGTGCTCAGAGAGTTCGAGCCTGGTGATTTAAATTTGAACTTTCTTATCCATACAAAAGAGTCCCTTACAAGCAAAATTCGTTGGACCTTTTGAAGTAAAAGAAAATTGGTGAATTTTAATTATTTAACTAAAACACCGGGTAGAAGGAAGTCTGAAAGAAAAGTCCATGTGAACATGTTAAAACAGTATCATGTAAGAGAGCTGACAAAGTACCCCATTGTTTTTCAGATGGCTATGATGCAAAATTATTTTATCCCGGATAAACAACAATTGATGTAGATTTTGGTAAAAAAAGTGAAACTGACCAATTCGATGACATGGCTAACATCAATGAAAAATTGCAGCATCTGTCATTGGAGCAGGCTGAGGATGTGCGACCGTTGCTGAAAAAACACCCTCAAATGTTTTTTGTGTTCCCAGGCTGTGCACCCTGGTCCAACACGATGTACAGCTGATAGACAATGCATCCCCCTGCGGCAAGGACCCTACCGCATGAATCCAAGCAAAAAAAGGACGTCATGAAGGCAGAAGTGGATTTCCCCCTGACAGCCAGGTCTGGCTGAGCCAAGCGATAGTGAGTGGGCGTCTCCGTGCCTGCTGGGACCCAAGGGTGGCAGGGGGACCGTATGTGCACTGACTACCGCAAGGTTAACCAGCTCACCATACCGGACTCCTTTCCGCTTCCCCGAGTCGACGACATAATTGAAATATAGGAAGTGCGAAATATGTCAGCAAATTTGGGTCTTCTACGAGGCTACTACCAAATAGAACTGACAGAGAGAGCCAAAAAGATCTCTGCCTTCATCACACCCGAGGGTTGTACGCATACCGAGTCATGCCGTTGGTATGCGCAATGCTCCTGCTACTTTTCAAAGAACCTAGAAATATGGTGACAAAAGGACTGGAAAGGGGTGCAGGTTTACTTGGACGACTTGGTAATATACAGCGAGTCGTGGGAGGAGCATATGCAACGATTAAGAAGACTATTTACTGGTTTGGCTGACGCAGGGCTCACTGGGCAGCCTGCACAAGAGGAGTGGGGGGAAAACCAAAATAAATTTCCTAGGCCATGTAGTGGGTGGCGGGCAAAATATCCACCGTTGCATCAAAGGTTAAGCCATCCACACTATCCGACAACCCGCAAAGCTGTATGAGGTTTTTGGGTATGGCTGGCTACTACAGAAAGTTTGCAAGAACTTCTCTACAGTTGCTTCCCACCCCCCCACCAGCTTGATCAGCCCGAAACAAAGTTCCGTTGGACTCCAGAGTGTCAAGCTGCCTTTGACAATATTCGTGGGTCTTTTTCTCCAGCGCTCCCGTTTTACGTGCTCCAAGCTTCAATAAAAAAGTTCATCCTTCAAGTGGGGCGCTAGCGACTCGGGCGCAGGAGCAGTTTTACTACAAGATCATGAAGGTGTGCTACACCCAGTATGTTACTACAAGATCATGAAGGGGTGCGACACCCAGTATGTTACTACAAGATCATGAAGGTGTGCTACACCCAGTATGTTACTCATCCCCCAAAGTTTAAGAAACATCAACGGAATTATGCAATCACGAAAAAGAAAATATTAGCATTGGTCATTTCTTTGGGAAGTTCGATGTCTATTTGAATGGGGCCGTACAGCGTACCATAGTGTACAGTGATCATAGTCTTATACGTTTTTGACTAAAATGAAAAAATAAGAATCAGAGGTTATTTCGTTTTGGGGTTTTGCTAGAGAAATATAAAATTGACATACGCATATTAAAGGGAAAGATAACATAATTGCCAATGGCACTCTCACGAGTTTTCCAACAGTTTTCTGGAAAAGATTAAAAATGTAGCCCCTTTAAATCTTTTCTTAAGAGGGAGAGTGTTATGAGGTACTATAATTAAAATATGGTATGATTGGGCATAGGTAGTTAGCATTCACTGGTTATGGTTTGAATACCGTGGAAGATCGACCATCGAGCCAATACGAACCGTCTTCCGGCTGCCTGATGAAGGGAGGCAGTCAGTGCTGTGGTGTGATACCCGGGAGGAAGTGGTAGCCTGTGTGTAATTAGTGTTAAGTATTCGCCTCTACTTATTCCTGTTGTAACGTGAGTTGTACGTAGGTAGAGTTAGGTATTAGGGGGGCACAGAGACAGAGTTGATGTTATTGTATCGCGGGGTTTGATTAGGGAAAGGGAGTTGTGTTTTGTATGCTTTGCTTGTTTCACTGATTTAAGTTTTCACTGTAAATATAATGCACCCCAGTACCTTCATTTTATATTAACCCTTGTTATTCGTTACTAGTTGACTGGGACTTCAAGGTGAGCTGCGTTATTTGTTTTTTTTTTATGTTACGACGAGTATAACCAAGGCCAGGTCGTAACAGGGGGGGACTGAATGCAACAGGGGTTGGTGTATATTGATGGTGGTATATTGTGATAAGTATAAATATACAGTAAATAAGGTTTAGGGTGTGTGGCAGACGCGAGGCGTCTGGCTCTGGCGACACTCCTCAAGGGACTGAGAGAGACTCGTGGAGGTCGGGGACTGGCGTTGACCTGACTGACCGTTTGCCCCGAGGCGTGGGGATTACTAGCCAGCGGGCTGCGTTTGAGAAGAAGAATTTGAGCGGCTTGCGCCGTTCAGGTTTCTGTACCCTCTATCAAACGCTTTTTGGGGGCCTCGCAGTGGTATGTAAACAAAATCCTTCGCCGTTTCCATGGAAACGACGACGCCAAAAGCTCAGACTGCGGGCTCTTGACCTCACCATTTTCCTTTACTGCCTCTACTGCCCACGCACAGTACGGAAGTAAATGGCGTACGCTGTAGCTACCTGACGACTATTTGATTATTGTTTTAATGTTAATTGTCGCTGAGAGAGGTGAAATGCTACGAATCTCGGCACCGTTCAACCAACTACCGTCAATAAACTATAGTCGCCACTGCACTTTTGTCGCTAGGCGCTAAATATCACTAAGTTTAGCATCACTATAGACTTGTATGTGCCACTGAAGACAGGTGCATAATATAAACTACTGTGCATGCCTCTTTAGTGGCACATACAATTATGTATCTGTAGTGATGCTAACATTTGTAATATATGGTGCTGACGACATATATGTGCAGTGGCGACTATGTGTTATTGGCGGTTTGGGTGTAGGGATACGGAACAGGTTTATGAACTGTCGCCATAGGATTTCGCCGAAACACCAACCGAGCCTGTCGCGACGTGGACCTCGCCGACGCGGAAATTGTTGGTAAACAGTTCCACTTGTAAAAATTTAAATTAAATAAGTGTATTTCATTGTTGGATACACCATACCACCTGGTATGTAATCTCTGAATCAGAATACTGGTAAAAGCTTTTAAATGTATATATTGTGTACTATAATATAAAGATCAAGAACGGGAATGGCGACAAAAAATAAGCGATAAATTAAATAAAATATGAGGTTAATATGATTTGACAATGTTTTCTTTTTCGCTTATAATTCAGATTACTGTGAAAAATAATGCGTATAGCAGGTTGTTTTCCCCTCTAACTCATAGAGTTATGTAAAAATTTATATAGCTAACCCTTTCCACTTATAGAATAACGAAGGCATTTTTTACACGAAGGACTTCAGAAACAGAAGAGCTCCTCTTGTTTTTATCTTTGTTTGTCAAACATTATTGTTTTAAAATTTAAAACTAATAAATTTTACCTAACCTAAAAAATGGCAAAGATACCTATTTTTTAAACTATGAATTATGGATAACTCCGGCAGCCAGAATAATTTTTTTATAACCTTGTTTTGGGGTCTGAAATTTTTTTTTTAGGGATTTTGTTTCCCAATCCTTTTTTGAAAAATATATATTGGCTCGCGTCAGCTTGGGAAATTTTGAGTAATTGCATAAAAAAAAAGGGCCCCCAAAAATTTTATATAAAAATACATAAAATCCCATGCACCCCCTTAAAAATTCAACAGAGGGTCAACCAAACATGAATTCCAAGGTATTTTGATCCAAAAAATCATTTTGGATTTTAAAATTCAAAAGGCCACCTTTTTTCAAAGGGCTGCCAACAAAAAAAATGAAGGTAAAATTTTTGACAATTTTGATGCAGACATTTCATCTCAAAAATAGTAAATTATCAACCCCATTTTTTTGGCGTCCTCATGACTAAATTGATTTAAAACACAGCAAAAGACAAGTAAAAAAACGCTAAAAAAAGGAGAGATGCCAGAGAAATAGATAGCTTGAAATGTCAGGTATCAGGTCCCAAAAAAACCCAAATTTTGCCTGCGAATTTGTGAAAGAAAAATCCTTCTCGAAGACTTTAGGCATAAAGGGGTTTCCCAAGCGAAGACCCAATGAGACAGATTCGTTTTCCTTTGCAGATAAAGTAAAGTTTGAAAATTTGCCGAGTTCAAGGTTCAATCCCCCGTCTGTGTCGGAAAAGGTCAGCCCTAAACCAAAAACTAAGCGTGTATCTATCTCCCTTTGATTGATAGCCACCGCAGATTTGACGTTATCCTGACTGCCATGAAGAAAGCACAGAATTAAACCGAAAAACTGGCCAAGTTCCCCCGTTACTGCGCCCAACAGCTGTACATATTGTGTAGAGGCTCAGGGGTTCCCCAAATATTTTTCCCAGATTTGATACACAGATTGGGGGAAGGCATCTACTGAGAGTTTTGTAAGTGCAGTGGGAAACATTGGGGGCTGAGTCTGGTTTAGAATCTTTCTTGATTCTTTTTTTTGGGGGTGTAGCAAAAAAGGGCTTTATGGTAAGAAGTTCCCAATAATGTGAGAGCTATGAAAATGCTAAAACAGAGTTGTACGAGATTACTGGAAAAAGTCACAACAGATCATAGGATCTCATGACAAAATTGAAAGGTTTGGCAATTAAAGTCCCTCAAAGATGTGGTAGTGCTTTCAAAAAAACCAGTAATGATTGATGCTTATGGAGGGCTGAAAGAAGGGGATGGGCCCCTTTACCTATAAGCATTTCAGCTATGATGCCTTACTTCTATGCATCTGGCACTTAAATTTATGCCGATATGGCCTCTTTTATCTCCGGGATGGAGACCCTTCCAAAAAAATGTTTGGAAAACACTTCATGAATTGCCCCCATGTGATGAGACCAAGAGGGACTTTTAAATGGAATCTGGAGTGATATGATTTGAGACAACTTTTATCGATATGGAAGGGGAAGAAGGGCTAATAGGCTCACAAAAAAACCCTGAAACATGAAAATCATTTCTCTTAGTCGCTTTCTTGTGGACAGTGTACGGATGTCCCCACATAAAGTTTCTGACGGTTACAGAGCCAAAAAAACCCCAAAGAAGAGGCGAAAGCTAGAATGTGCAGTAACGCTGACAGAATGGGGGCTTCAAAAAAAATTTGTAGGTATAACCCTTTACACCAGAAAAACACCCCGAAGTACATTTATAAATGTGGTTCTGGACGAAATGCTTCCCTCAGTAAATGTTGTAAAAAACTAGATATTTGGCCCCCCGAAAATAAGATTTTAAGAAAATTACCTGATGGGTTCTTGGGAAAAAATAAAAAGGAAGTTGAAACTATGAAGTCATAAAAAAAGTCAAACAAAATTGGGGGGAAAATAAGGTTTATGAACAAACCTGATTATTCCCCAGTGATGGGACTACAAGCTAGTTCCAAGGGATAGATATTAAAAAAGTTCTGTCATATGAGCCTCACCAGTTCCCAAGCTCTCATTTCTGAAACAGGGGAAAACGAGTCTCTAAAATCAAAGTCGTCTTGAAAACCCCGACAATGATAATGTATCAAACGACAGTTGACCGAAATCGTATGCACAGTCATTTTGGTTGTGCCCTCCTGGGATTCCCCTTGGCCAGCTCAAGTCCACCCCAAAAAGCCCTTTGGGACTTTTTATGTAGTAAATTCAAAAGTCACATAGAACAGAGGGTGAAAAACTGAAGATGGTTTTTATCTTTGAAATATGGGGATTCAGTACAAAAATTTAAAAGGACGTAGAGGGAAAGAAGGCTGCCGCGTTTTAAGTTAAGTCCCACGGACTTGCCCCCTCAGAACTTGCCCTTTCAAGACATAAAAAGAAGCAAATTTACAAATTTTTGCGACAACATCTGAAAAGACACGATTTCATTCGAGAACAACAAAGCACAAAATTATTATAACGGTCAGGACAAAAAAACCGTAAAGTAAGTTGCATGGTACAAATTTTGAAAGAGGACATGGGAACCACTCATGAAAGCTGATAAAATCATGTGCAGCGGTTAGCAGTTGCTGTAGTCAGCAGCACCCGTCCTGTTCTTGCGATGATACGATGTTTTTTGCACTTCTTTTTATTACCGGAACAAGGTATACAAACACCAATGTTTTTGGAATCCCCTTAAAAAAGAGAAAATGTTGTTGATATCCGGCCCCTGTAAAAAAAACATCAGAACATATTCCCGCAAAAATGGCAGGTCATGCTCTTATGGGGTGATACAGGGCAGCATGTTTTGGGATAGGGAAAAGAAAGATCTTTAAAATTGAAAAAGGTCTGAATCTGGATAGATAGGAATGCTGAGGCAACTGGGTGAGGTGTTGGAACAGGCAACAAAAATTATAGCTTCCTGTTTTGGACAATCAAAGACCAAAATTTTATGTCCGAGGCCAGAGTAAGTGTGTGGACTTCAAGAAGGGAAGTGGGACAACAGTTCCCCAATTTTTGTTTTCTTCCCCCTCTTAGAGGCCTTCATTGAGAATTCAAGCGGGGTATCTCAAACCATATGGGAAAAAGCCCTGCAACAGACCACCGATTTGGAACCCCCAAAATTATGATGGGTCAAAAAAAGCAGAACAAAGTCACTCTGCTACAACATCCCCACCCCAACTTTACTAGCACCGAAACTATACAAAGTGGATAAGATGCACATGTTCAAGTAAAAAGCCCTGTAAGCCCAGATGCGCATGTAAAAAAAGTCGATACCATGACAATGTTTTTTGTTTGTCAGTCCATTGTTTTTCTATGTAAACACGAACAGCATTTTAGAGGGGAGAGGATGATTACTAATTATTTAAGAAATTTTGCATTTTGCCCTAAGAAATTTAAGGGCCAAAAAAGATCGACTAAAAAAACTGTCATCTTTTTACTTACATGTTGAACAAGTAATATTCTTTTATACTAGTATAAGTATAAAAAAATTTAATAAAAAAAAAAAAAAAACGCAGCATTTTTTAAAATGGTGGTCATCCTGGAAGGAAATAACAGAAAAATAATTTTCGGGTCAAAATACCCCGGGAAACCTGTATTTGGTTTACCCGGGTAGTAATTTGTAAGGGGAAATTTTGGTATATTATGTATTTTGATATTCCCTTTGGGGGCCATTTTGTTTTTTGCTATTATTCCAAAAATTGCCCAAGGTTGACAGCGAGCCAACCAAGATATTTTTCAAACTGGATATATGGGCAAACAAAATCCACTGAAAAAAAAACTTAAGACCCTAAAAAAGGTTGAGTCTGGTGGCTCCCGGATTAATTGTTTAGTATCAATCAATCAATCATTGGGGGCATACGCCGGGGGGCGCGTCGCCTCGCCCACCCTACGACGCCACTCCCGGGGGCCCACCACGCGCGAGTTCCCATGCAGGCTCCTTTCCCCATACCAAAGCAGCTCTCGACAAGAAACTTTCAACTTGACCCAGCCACGAGCCTTGTGGGCGCCCCTTGGCCTCCTCCACGCCGGATTGTCTCTTACAGATAAAACCCGATGGGAAGGATCGGTTTCAGGGTAGCGTGCCAATGCCCATATAGCCGAAGTTGGCGCTGACGGACTATGCAGGTAATAGGCCTCGATTCAGTCTCACGGTGCAATCGCTGATTTGACACGTAATCATCCCAGCGATACCCCATGATTCTGCGAAGACACTTATTACCAAAGGCATTGATTCGTCTCTTCAAGTCACTATTTAGTGTCCATGTCTCACAACCATAGAGTAAGACAGGGATCACAAGCGACTTGAAGATCCGGATCTTTGTCCTCCTGCACAGGTACCGACAACGCCAAATACTCCCGCTGAGCGAGTCCATAACACCATGGGCTATGCCAATCCGTCGTAAGACTTCTTGACGTGACCCGCCGTCATTATGGAATGCACTACCAAGGTATGTAAAACTTTCCAAGATCTCAATGTCCTCGCCACACGCATGAACAGACTGTACTGCTTCATCTGGTAAGTCTCCAAATACCTGGACCTTGGTCTTGAGCCAGGAGACCTCAAGTCCCAAAGGCTTTGCCTCCTCGTGCAGCGCCTCGAGAGTCATCACCAGGACCTCCAGCGACTCAGCAAAGATTACTGCATCATCGGCAAAAACAAGATTAGTGATCTTGGTGTTGCCGACGGATGCTCCACAATCACTTTGATCTACAACCTTGTCCAATACCCAGTCCATACAAGCGTTGAAAAGTGATGGGGCAAGGACGCACCCTTGCCTCACTCCTGTATTCACAGGAAAGAAGCTGGATACACCTGCCCCACACTTCACAGCACTCTCAGTCCCAGAATACGGACCAGTTATCAAACCAATAGTCCTTGCAGGAATCCCTCGAAGTCGCAGAAGATCCCAGAGTGACTCACGATGCACTGAGTCAAAGCCTTCTTGAGATCAACATAGGCTGCAAGCATCCCCTGTCAAAAACTCACGTCGGCGTTCCACCAGGACACGATTGTTAGTAGCTGTCTATTAAATTATATCAATCGTATTATCAATATCATTGCTGCCACATATTAAACATCTGGAGCTGAAATACCACCTCCGCCCGGGCCTTTATATGCATCCTAACTAGTAAAAGTATAACAATAAAATTCCATTCCTAACTAATAACCTAACATACCCTAACTGGTGGGTAAAAAGGGGTATTTAAGATTAAGGGTATAAAGTATTTCTGTATAATGAAAAGGTATAAATAATTGAAATCACAGCAAAAGAAATGGTAAATATGGATTTTCAACCAATATTCCTATTGACCAATAACTCTTCTGAAATAACTGGCGGGGCTACACCCCCCCAAACCTAAATCAACCTAGCTAACCTGGGCATTGATTACATAACCTTAGCTCACTGAGGGGGTTTTACCCACCATCAGACCCACCTTGTTATTTTTTATTTTTTATTCCTGCCGGCGGTAAATATGAAGTTTCAACCAATACTCTGTATTGGTTGAATACCGATGGCTGAATACCGATCCTTCCCATCGGGTTGTATCTGTTAGAGACAATCCGGCGTGGAGGAAGCCAAGGGGGCGCCCACAAGGCTCGTGGCTGGGGCAAGTTGATGTTTCTTGTCGAGAGCTGCTTGATATAGGAAAGGAGCCTGCATGGAGACTCGCGCGTGGTGACCCCCGGGAGTGGCGTCGTAGGGTTGGCGAGGCGACGCGCCCCCCCGGCGTATGCCCCCAATGATTGAATGATTGAACCAATACTCTCCTGGCATAACTGGGGGAGCTGCTCTCCCCCAGAGCCCCCCATTAGTTAACTAACTTAACCTGGGCATTGATTACGCAACTTTACCTCACTAGGGGGGTTTCACCCCCCCCCCAGACCACCTTGTGTTATTTTTTGTATGGGTTATAAATACTCCTTAGCGATGATAATGCAACGTTCAGGATACTTAACCAGCGATCGTGTATTGGTTTAAACTGCCCATATACCCTGCCGGCAGTGGCGGTCCTGGCTTGTGTGGCACCCTGGGCAAACCCTAACTTTGGCGCCCCCCCCCCCTCCGCTGTTACTCACAAAAAGTCAAAATTCAACCTTTAATATTTTTTTATCAAGATATTAAAAACAATTAAATCTGTAGCATTTCAAATAATGCACCAATTATAAATAATATATATAGAACCATATATATACAACATAAACACCAAAATAATGAATATTAATAGAGAAAATTGTAGTTTATACATACAAATAAAACAGAGAAGCAAATTACTATGGATAGGAATTATAACAATTGTAAGAGAAAACAATTGTAGAAGGCTCCTTATCCTGACTAGTGCCAGAGGGTGCTCAAAAAGTATTTCAGAAGTGCC
The DNA here is from genome assembly GCA_016584305.1 of Chionoecetes opilio. Taxonomy (NCBI): domain Eukaryota; kingdom Metazoa; phylum Arthropoda; class Malacostraca; order Decapoda; family Majidae; genus Chionoecetes; species Chionoecetes opilio. The sequence goes on from JACEEZ010021566.1 coordinate 14,242, forward strand.
CCTGAACTTACAATTAAATAATTATATTAGTTTGACGGGATATATTTGTTGCACAATAAAATCACACAATTGCACAATAACTTAACTCTCAGAATAGGAAGGAAACCATACAGCATATTAAGCTAATTGAAGGCATGTTATCCCACAAGACTCAACATATCATAAATAATACAAAATATTAGCATAATATACCAGGGGCGCACCCAGGCGGGCACCCATAGCCCCCTTTGCCAAGGGGGCGATTCCCCCCTCCCGAAATTTCCCTCCTTGTAAAAAAATCAGAATATACGGTTATAAAATATATAAAAGTTGGGGTTTGAAACCCCCTCCCTGTAAAAAAACAAAAACGACCCAAAACATAATAAGAGGTAGAGGCCGGGGGCGCGGTAATCGCGCCCCGACCCGGTTTTGCCGGGGGGCCCGACCATGCAGACCCCTCCTATGCCGACGCAGGGGAGGGGTCTGCCTATGGACGAGTGCGGGGAAAAGGCCCTCGGGAATCCGCACTCTAAATCAAGTGGTAGGGCCCCCTACCCCAAAACTTTTTTTTATGGGGGTGGCCGGGCGGTGCAGAGGCGGCGCCTCCCCGTAAAATCAACCTGCGGAGGGTTCTTGTGTGGGGCTCGTGGAACTTTCTGAGCCTCCCAGACGATCATCGACTACCTCTCCTATCGGGCGAGCTCAGTAGGCTGAGGGTGGATATAGTGGGACTCTCTGAGACGAGGAGGCTGGCAGTGGCGAGACTAGCAGTGGGGGTTACACCTACTACTGGTCCGGCATGAGCAATGGTCCCCCTGTCCGGGGAGTACCTATAGGCATCTCAGAAACTGCAGGCCGTCAGTTTTTGAGGCTACTCGGTTGATGAGCGTATAATGCGGGTGAGGATGAAACACACTCTGGGTTTCATGTCTCTTGTTGCAGTGTACACTCCTACCGAGATGCGTAAAACTGAAGAAAAGGGAAAGATGTTCTACGCTAAACTCGACTCTGTATTAGACCAGTGTCCTCCTCGGGACACACTCATTGTCTTGGGCGACTTCAATGCTACTACTGGCACTGTGAGAGATGGCTACGAGTATGTTTTGGGTTCCCCATGGCTCCGGTACCAGAAACACCTCTGCTTCGCTTCTGAACTTTGCAAGTTCCAGAAGGTTGAGAATTGCAGGTTTTTGGGTATCAGAGACCAGAGCTGCACCGCTGGACAGGTATAGTAATGCCGGAGGGGTAGCAAAGGAAAAATCGACCACATCCCGTTAGTACTCGTTGGGGGATCCTCCAGAACTGCGGGGTTTTACCGGAGTGCTGAGTTCTTTGGAACAGATCACAGATTTGTGTTGCTACACTTAAGCTTCATGTCAAGTCCAGAAGAATCTCAAGAGGTAACCATACTGTGTTTCATTTTGAGAAAACTAAAGGGACTTGACATGGCTCATGAGTATGCGGTGGCAGTCTCAAATCGGTTTGATGTGCTGGGTGCTCTCGGGGACCCTGTAGAACTGTGGGATACCTTTAAGCGTGAAAACTCTACAGGCTGCCAAGCAGTGTATTAGGGAGCGCCCGAGAACAAGGGGCTTTGTCTCGACGGAGACGCTGGAGAAAATCGAGGAGAGTCGCGCTGCCAGGCTGGCTGGGAACCAGGACTAGCACAGGGCTCTTGTCACGCCGGACTAGAACCCTCTGGGGAGAGACAAGGAGAGGTATGTCAGGAGTCTCGCTGAGGGATGTCGAGGGTCATTTGAACGCTAATGACCTCCGACCCCCCTTTACCGAGCCCTGAAGAAGCTCCGTTCCAAGTCTCCTTCTCGGGCGAGTGCTATTCGAACAGCGATGGGCGCCTCGGTCGGACATGGATGGGCAGATGGCTCGTTGGGCTGAGTACTTTGGGCATTTGTTCACGGTGGACCCTCCAACTGAGCAGCTTCACACCACTGGGTTACAGGCAGTGGATGTCGATCCTCCCTTTGACGAAACCGCTCCTCTTTTGATGAAGTCAGAGAGGCGTAGCAAAGTTGGGGGTGGAAAGCAGCTGGGTTTGTAATATCAGTGCGGAGCTCCCCAAGCTGGGGGTGAGGCCATGATCCGCGGGTTGCATGCTGTCCTGACTGCCGTGGACAATCAGGTACCATTCCTCCGACGGAAAAGGAGGCTGGTCGTCCCTACCCTGGAAAGGAAAGGGGGCCGTCAGGACGCAACATTCCGCAGTATTACACTCTCAGCGTACCAGGCAAGGGCTTGCCCATCTATTGCTGACAGGATTCGCAGTCATCTGCGTGAAGCCTCAGAGACCACAGCAGTCTGGGTTCACGCCTGGTAGTCAACAACGGACCGTATCCTAGGCTTCGCCTGGGGAACGCCGACGGAGTTCGACAGGGGATGCTTGCAGCCATGTTGATCTCAAGAAGGCGTTGGACTTCAGTGCATGGTGAGTCATTCTGGGATCTTCTGAGAAACTTCGCGGGATTCCTGCAAGGGACTATTGTTGATAACTGTCTGTATTCTGGGACTGAGAGTGCTGTGAAGTGTGGGCAGGTGTATCCAGGTGTATCTTTTCCTGTGAATACAGGAGTGAGGCAAGGGTGCGTCCTTGCCCCATCAATTTTCAACGCTTGTAGGACTGGGCATTGGACAAGGTTGTAGATCAAAGGATTGTGGAGCATCCGTCGGCAACACCAAGATCATAATCTTGTTTTGCCGATGAGCAGTAATCTTGCTGAGTCGCTGGAGGTCTGGTGATGACTCTCGAGGCCGGCACGAGGAGGCAAAGCCTTTGGGACTTGAGGTCTCCTGGCTAAAGGGACCAAGGTCCAGGGTTTGGAGACTTACTAGATGAAGCAGTACGGTCTGTTTATGCTGTGGCGAGGACATTGAGATCCTGGAAAGCTTTACATACCTTGGTAGCGCAGTCCATAATGACGGCGGGTCACGTCAAGAAGTTTACGGCGGATTGGCATAGCCCACGGTGTTATGGACTCGCCTCAGCGGGAGTATTTTGGGGTTGTCGGTACCTGTGCAGGAGGACAAAGATCCGGATCTTCAAGTCGCTTGTGATCCCTGTCTTACTCTATGGTTGTGAGACATGGACACTAAATAGTGACTTGAAGAGACGAATCAATGCCTTTGGTAATAAGTGTCTTCGCAGAATCATGAGGTATCGCTGGGATGATTACGTGTCAAATCAGCGATTGCATCGTGAGACTGAATCGAGGCCTATTACCTGCATAGTCCGTCAGCGCCAACTTCGGCTATATGGGTATGTGGCACGCTACCCCGAAACCGATCCTTCCCACCGGGTTTATCTGTAAGAGACAATCCGGCGTGGAGGAGGCCAAGGGGGCGCCCACAAGGCTTGTGGCTGGGGCAAGTTGATGTTTCTTGCGAGAGCTGCTTGATATGGGAAAGGAGCCTGCATGGGAACTCGCGCGTTGTGACCCCGGGAGTGGAGTCGTAGGGTGGGCGAGGCGATGCGCCCCAAGGCGTATGCCCCAATGATTGATTGATTGGCGAGAGAAAAACAAATCTGCACCCCTTCTCGAAAAAAAATTTGGGTGCGCCCTGAATTAGAAGTCTTTTAAGTAGCCTATAACATTGGAAATTTCCCTTATTGGGTTCAGAACCTAGGATAGTCAATACAAGCAAAGGAAACCATAATGATGTCATCTACCAAATCAGTAATGGATTAGTTAATTGAGTTGTGATGGGTTTTTTTGCAGGCTACACACACATGCAAATTGCAATGATACATGCTATTACTGTTTGAATTATAATTATGCAATGTTAGTAGCTAATCGGATTAATTTCGCCCTATGTGTAATAACATAGCAGCACAGGCTAACAAAAATTGCGTTATACTAGCCTATTTTACTACATGCATCATATCATACTGAGAGAGCATAGACCCGCATACCTTTATCTTTCCGCGTTTCTCCTCCTATTATTTTCATATTTCCTAAACTGGGACACCTGATGGCTTATACCTTTTCTATCATTTTTTTTGGCTCCAGCAATCCCCCAAAAGGTGTCAATTAAGACTAAAGATAGACTAAATCTATAGAATTATGGAGCGACTGCAGGAAGCCGGACACGCTGCCCAAAGCTCTGCGCAACAATCAGCGATCGGCGATGCGATCTACTTGCTGCCATACAAGCATCTTGAATACACATACACCACCATGAATTTATTAGACATATATACGAGAGCTATTATATAATATTACTATTTAATATCACATTATTTCATTATCATCAGCCATGCCTAGGACGCCACTGCTGCCGGGCTATTGTAGGAGCTATAAATTTTCCTTATGATGAGAATGACACGTCAGGATATCTAAACCACGATCTGTATGGTTTAAACTGCACATTACCAAAAATATAAGAAATACCTAATGCGTATATAAGGGATGTATGTAACTTAATAAATGATTCCCTCCACGTTCATTGGAACCACTATAATTCGTAAATTATCACTCCTATTTACTGTTTTTCATTATTTAAATTATAAGTAGGCTCCAGTACAGTACTTAGCAGTGCATGTCAATGCATGATTTCGGGGAAAAATTGTAGTCTTTCGACTGTAATCGGCGGAATAGCATAAATTTGTCTCAAATTCGTCTCTGTTGGGAGGCCATTGTTGTTGTCATGACGTCACACCTCGCAGAGCGCCCTACCTATATGCGAGTTGGGGCGCTCGGTGGCCACTTGAGCTGCCCGCTGAGTCGCGCCCCCAGCTGTTTGAGAGAGATTGAGCGGCTCGCACCGCTCAAATTCTTCTTCTCAAACGCACCCTTGCAGAGTAGAATATAAGTCACCAAGATATGCGCACACACCTGAAAAACTGCGTCCCCGCGGTTGAGGCGAAAGGGAGTAAGGACCAAATAAATGGAGTAACTATTTACATCACACAGGCCAAACGTCATCGTGTGTTGCCGGATTAAAAAAGGGAAATGTTCAGATCACACAGGCACATCGTCAAATTACATGTGTACAGATTAAATAAAGGAAATGTTCAGATCACACAGGCATTTGTTTACTTACGTGTGTTGAGGAAAATAAAGGAAATGTTCAGATCACACAGGCACATCGTCACTTAGTGGTGCAGGATTAAATAAAGGAAATGTTCAGATCACACAGGCACATCGTCACTTAGTGTGGTTTCAGGATTAAATAAAGGAAATTTTCAGATCACACTAGCCATCGTCATCGGTGTTGCAGGGTTAAATAAAGGAAATGTTCAGATCACCAGGCACATCGTCACTTACGTGTGTGCAGGATAAATAAAGGAAATGGTTCAGATCACACTAGCACATCGTCACTTAGTGTGTTTGCGGATTAAATAAAGGAATGTTCAGGATCACACAGGCACATCGCACTACGTGGGTTCAGGATTAAATAAAGGAAATGTTAGATCACACAGGCCCCATCGTCACTTACGTGTTACAGGATTAAATAAAGGAAATGTTCAGAAAACACAGGCACATCGTCACTTTATGTGGGTTAACAGGATTAAATAAAGGAAATGTTCAGATCACACAGGACATCGTCACTTACGTGTGTTACAGGATAAATAAAGGAAATGTTCAGACACAAGGCACATCGTCACTTAATGGTTACAGGATTAAATAAAGGAAATGTTCAGATCACACAGGCCATCGTCACTTAAGTTGTACAGGATAAATAAAGGAAATGTTCAGATCAACACAGGCACTCGTATTACGTGTGTTAAGGATTAAATAAGGATGTTCAGATCACAAAGGCACATCGGTCACTACGTGTGTTACAGGATTAAATAAAGAAAGTTCAGATCACACAGGCACATCGTGCTTACGTGTGTTACAGGATTAAATAAGGAAATGTTCAGATCACACAGGCACCATCGTCACTTACGTGTGTTGCCAGGATTAATAAAGGAAATGTTTCAGATCACACAGGCACATCGTCACTTACGTGTGTTGCAGGATTAAATAAAAGGAAATGTTCAGATCCACACAGGCAAATCCGGGCACAACGGTGTTACAGGATTAAATAAAGGAAATTTGTCAGACACACCAGGCACATTTGTCACTTAGTGTGTTACAGGATTAAATTTAAAGGCAATGTTCAGATCACACAGGCACATCGCACTTACGTGTGTTGCAAATTTAAATAAAGGAATGTTCAGATCACACAGGCACATCGTCACTTACGTGTGTTGCAGGATGAACAAAATTGTATTATACCACATGAGAGAGGGAAGAAGAATGAGCCAATAAGCCCGCACATGCAATATTGGCCTAGATGGTGGGCGTAAATATCATCAAGAGAGTATGTAAATTCAGCGGGCGTCACCAGCAGCAGGGACGGGCGGCAACGGCGTGGTCAGATGTCCAGGGCCGGTGTTCGACCGTTCGTAACGCGTCTCTAAGATCATCTTTGCACTTAGATAGATCTTGAACGTTGGTAACGCGTTTAGAGTTATTTTCAAACGATCTTTGCGAACATCCATCCGCCATATTTGTTCGTTGTTCCACCGTAGTGCTCCTAAGCTGGCTGAAAGAGCACCTCGCACACTGTTTGTAGATGGGTCGCATGATGGAGGTTTTCTAATATACAACCCATATAAAGTTATGGTATAGTTGTTTATTTCAGTTGAGTTGTTTATGGTTGTGTCAGGACGAGGTAGGGAATGTGAATTAAAATAAAGGGTGGCAATGAATGGTATGCTGCCCCGAATGGCCTATAGGTGCTGGGAATGAGTGAAGTGCAAATTAAAAAAAGGAAATGTGTCTAGAGAAGGGTATAGAAGAAGATGATATGGGAGAGGAATATGCGGGAAGTGAGGAGTGAGAATAGGAGACAAGGATGAGATGGAGAGAAGGTCAAGGAAAGGATACGGATGGGACTAGCAGACAGGGAGTTTCGTACACAAGTTGTTTCGTACCCAGTTTGTTAGTTGTTTCGTACACTGATTGAGTTTTTCGACATACTGGGGTGTCATTTCGTAACTTAGTCATCAAGTTAAACTCTGAGCTGAGTGGAAGAAACGTACTATTTTTAAGGTTCATATTAGACGACGAACAACTTTAGTTTACGAAGGACGAATCTACTAGTGCATGGAATGCAGTATATGTAGGTAGAAAAGTGAAATACTAAAGGTATAAGGCAGTGTGGACCAATACAATACAACACAACCAACTCGGTGGTTTTATGTATCCAAACGTTTCGTCTTATTATAAGGGAGTATTTCTAACTCTCACAAAAGCTGTCGACAATGAAAAAAATAACACATGGGGATCGGAGGGCGAACCCCCCCAAACCCCAAAACCCCCCAATGTGAGGTTAGGTTACGTAATCAATGCCTGGGTTAGAGTAGTAACTAGCAGGGGGTCTTGGGCAGCCCCCCCCCCCCAGCTATGTCAAGAAGGGAGTATTGGTCAAAAAGGGAGTATGGTGAAACTGCATATTTACCTCAGGAGGGGGGGTTGTGTAGAGGATAAAGGAATGTGTGATGGTAGCAAGGATGTCTGAGAAGAGGCGTACACTCCTACTCCAAACTCTAAGAGATGGTATGTGAGTAATGCAAAGTATGAAGACTGGTCAAGAAGGAAGCTGGGTGTGAGAGATGTTATTCTAGGCAAGTTTCACGACCAACTGAAATTGTGGGGTTTAAAGCACCTAAAATCACTAGAATGCAGGCTTTCATTTCAACCTAATCCAGCTACTGTAATATGTCAAATCGGTATTATTCGGTGCTAGAGCGGGGGGAATCACCCCCGCGCAATCACAACCTAAAACCGAGACATATAGTCAACTGGGGCCAACCCTAACCTAACGTAAAACTGTTTAGGGCTATTGGTGGTATTTAATCCATGAATTCAGAAACACGGCTGAAATAGGAACACGCGCCGACGAAAGGAATATAGGAACGTCGGCGAGAATTACTATCGGCGGACAAGATCCAAGGTATTGTCTAGTTATGGGATAATGTATCCCAGTAATAATACCCACCCTACATGGGTGGGTATAGTTTGGTAGTGGGCTTCCAAAAAGTCCTAGGATTCTTACCTACATCATCGTGAAAGCAGGAAAACATAAGTTTCCCCCCCCCCCGGCCTCGAAATCGTGAAAGCTCACTACCGAAGTTTACTAATTGGGTTGTAAGTGGCAGCTATTAATCATTTCAATTCATATATAATTATTCCGCTGGCTCTTAAAACGGTAAAAGTATAATCCGTTCCCGCCCCGGTTACCGGTTCCATTTCGCCCACACGTCAATCGCCCCACAAACTTTTTCACCCACAGTGTTTAAGAGTCAATTCACCCACAATGGTTAAGTAGTCAATTCGCCCACATGTAAGAGTCAATTCGCCACTCTAAAGTCCAATTCGCCCACACCGATCCATGTCACGGAGTCATGTAATATATCTTCCTCTGGCAGAAATGGAAGAACCACCAGTAACCTTGGGCGAAATGACGGTAAATCTAGTGTTTTGCCCCATACTCTCCCACTTCCCACCAAACAAGTTTGGGGACCTGTGGAAATTGCGGGGTTTTCGGGTGAGGAAAATAACTTATGCGTTCGGAAAACACGTATTAAAGAGTTGGTGTAGGGTGGGTAAAATTCCCTAGATCAGGGTAATGCCTATATCTAGAGAAAACGGCCTAAACCAAAATAACCTAAACCTAACCCAAACTAAACCTACCCTAGCAGGGGGCTTGGACCCACCGATAACCTAAACCTAACCAACTCTAACCTAGCTAAACCTAACCTAACCCAAATCTAACCTATCTAGCCTAACCAAATCGAACCTAACCTAACCTAACCACATCTACCCAAATATAAACCATCCTAACCTAAACCTAAAACAAATCTAATACCTCCTAGCGGGGGGTTGGGGGGGTCTCTACACACTAAATAAATATCACCAACCTCCTAACTCCTAGGACCTCCATAGTGGGCGAAAGACTCCATAGTGTGGGCGAAAACTGGGACTCCATAGTGTGGGGCGAATTGCACTGTGGGCGACAAATGACTCCATGGTGTGGGCTCATGGCAGGTAAGCGAATGACCGGCCCAATACCTTCCGCCCTTATTAGGCTTGGGTTTTTTTTCTCTCCAGACCTTCACACAATCCTCAGATTGCCTCTAAAACGAATTATAAAGTGGAAGAAGTACACCCATTCTAAACATCCCTTACCCCACCTAAAGTCCTAAAGGATCTCCAAAAACTACTAACCTAACTCCTTAAACCTTATCTAACCTATACCAATACCCTCCTAGCGAAACCTAAGGGCAGGAAAGAAATATAATTTTAACAGTTCCAGGTTATATTCATGTTAAAGTTTGAATTTGTTGTGTGTGGACGCGCCAGGGAGGTTATTAGTGAGCCATATATATGCCTTCAGTCTTCAGGGATATTTCCCTTTGGGGAGGCATCATCAAGGCATTAAGATTTGTTTACATTCATAAACTGCATTGTGATTGGCTAACAATCTCCAAATCTGTTGATGAAATCTTTCTCCTCGGATTGGCCAAGCGGACAGTCAGCTGATGTCCATTCCTTCGTGGTCGGAACGGACGGAACACGTCTTGAAGATCGCAATCATCGTGAGCTAAGAAATTCGACGATCCCCCTTTGATAACACATTTTTGGTGGTGTTCGTAGCCCAAGATCTAAGATGGCCGCTATGAACACTCTAAGATGATCTTAGAGGCGGAAAGTTACGAACGTTCGAACATCCAGTCCAAGCCGGCGCAGGCGTGTTTTAGCGTTGGAGGGTGGGAGGAAGCCTGACAGCTGGGAGGCCCGAGGGTGTAGGCCGGACAGCTGGGAGGTGTAGGGCCGACAGCTGGGAGGATGTGAGGGCCGACTAGTCTGGGGGATGTATAGGCCGGACGCTGGGAGGATGTAGGCCGGACAGCTGGGAGGGTTGTAGGGCCGGACAGCTGGGAGGGTGTAGGGGGCCGAGACAGCGGGAGGATGTAGCCGGACAGCGGAGAGGGTGTTAGGCCGGACAGCTGGGAAGGCGTGTAGCGGACAAGCTGGGAGGGTGTAGGGCCGGACAGCTGGGAGGGTTTAGGCCGGACAGCTGGGAGGGTAGGCCGGACAGCTGGGAGGGGCTGTAGCCGAGACAGCTGGGAAGGGGATAGGCCGGGAAAGCTGGGAGGGTGTAGGCCGGACAACTGGGAGGGTGTAAACGGACCAGCTGGTGGGTGTAGGCCGGGACAGCTTGGGAGGGTGTAGGCCGGACAGCTGGGAGGGGTAGGCCGCGACCAGCTGGGCGGGGTAAGGTCGGACAAGCTGGGAGGGTGTAGGCCGGACCAGTGGTAGGGTGTAGTGCCGGGACAGCTGGGAGGGTGTAGGCCGGACAGCTGGGAGGGTGATCGTGATGAAAAATGTAATGGAAATCGTTCGGGTTGTTTTCTTTCGCCACTGAAGTATATATATTCTATCCACGTCTAATCATCATAGCTCAGTCGTGAAGCTTTATTATGTACCTGTATTAGCCGTAAGAGAGTTTTTTATGTATGTTTCCTCCTAATTACTCATTTCATGTTTGCGTTTAAAGGACTTCAAAAGATTGCCTGAAAATTTATTTATTCTCATCTTGCATCAACCTTACACACGAGTTTTACATGCCATATATATTCTTTGATCATAGAAAAACACACTCACCTATATACAAGCCATTGCCCAGGATTCACCTTATGACATTGCCCTTAACCATTCATTTGTTATGTAAAAAAAAAAAAAAAAAATGTAACCAAATTCAGGGCGGCAAACTTAAGCAAAAAAGACACTCATCTCATGCAGGCGCAGGGGCACAGTTCCTGGAAGTCATGAGGTCAGAGCGCATGCAGTGGATGGGGAGGGGGCTGATCAACCACGTGGATCACAGAGATCAGCAAACGGCCACGCAAGGACGAGAGGAACATGCTCGCGCCAATCCTCCTGACACAACCCCAGGTAAGGAACCCACACCGCCATGGATATCGTTTAGGATTAAAGAAATGGATAGACCTACGTGTTCAAGTTAAGGAACTCGCAAATATTTTTGCAGAATTTCTAAAATTGCAACTTTTTCTGAGCTGCACTGTTCGTCTTTGGTTCCTTATGTGCGTAAACACCTTGGCAACATGAAGACAGTCTATCTTTTAATGCACGAATTTACATAAGACGAAGGCATCTGTATTTGTATAAAATCGCACGTATACCGCCTGACACGCACGCACACGCAAGCCTCCCGATGGGCATATTGCCGTTCTCTGAATAGTATGTAGTATGGGATCTGGAAAGTACGTTGTATCTATAGCGAATCATCGTTGTCGAAAGCTCGTGAGTCACATGGGATGGAGCTTAAGTTCGACGCTGGGTTATAATCGTGTCTATGTTTAACATAATTAGTATGTCTAGATTAGTTGAGGAGGTTAGGTCGCAGTCTAGGTTAGGTTAGGTTAAATTTAAAATTTGATAAGTCAAATCTAAATATACATACAGATTACAGCCCGCGATCACGTAGCTCCACCCCAATTTGACGTCCACGAGCTTGGACAACGGTGATGGAACAAACATCCCCACCCCCATAATATAAGAGAACGGGAATATGCATCCCGAGTTAATTCTTTCCCGGCAGGGGAGTCGCAGAGGCGAGGCCGACGCAATCTTCGTACGAAATAGGGCGGACCCGTCAGTAGAGGTCGTGCTCGGTCTGCAATACACCTGCAGGCGCCCTTTTACCCCTCCTTTCGGCCACGGCATCGCCTCATCACACTGCTGGGGGTTTATGGCGCCTCTTCTCCTCACGCCGGTACACCGATAACACAACACCCCGGCACCATTTTTGTCTCGTTCTAGAGTTACGGACCCTGGCAAAGGAAATGATTAATTTTTTTGGTGGTGGTATACTATTCGCAGGCCTTGGAAGATCACCTTAGGTTTAGTCTCATCTAGTTTTAGCATTCAACAACGAAGTCTTTGTGTGTTAAAGCAGATTTGCGTGGCCACTTGCGCGTCACTTCGTGTTGAATTCTTGTTTCGTTGTATCGATGATCCCCGTTTCAATATCTGCATTCAGTAATTTGTGGTTCGTGGATTTTGAGTTAATTAGTAAGATTGAATGACCTAATTTTTTATTTTATGAAATATGATTTTCTTATAGCAACATAGTACCCACCTCCTTGTGTTGTTGTTGTTTCATTTATTTTTCTATCGTAGTAAATAACATAGGTTTGGGGCCTTCAGACCCATGTATTGAATGTTTGGTAGTAGTTGACTAGTAATTAATATTAGGGACAAAATGTGATGCAAACTCCAATCGTGTTGTTGCTGTCGTTTGTCACAGGTCAAAGTGCCTCGGGTAAGAACCAACGTCTTCCGTGTGATTCCAAAAACACACACTCACACCCCGCCACACAAAACGGTAAGTCCATGATCTACGGAATAGTGAAATACGTCATGGACGTTCCGCAGAGTTAATTCCTGTTAATATAATCTCTAAAAGTGTTTTTAGCCCCCCCCCCTCTTCAAAAACCCCCTTCAAGAATATTCATCGACATGGGACCAAGGACGACTACCACCTACGATTTATTTGCGATTTTTTTTGCTACTCTCAGCAAAATTGAGTTCAACAGTTACGTGTTACACAAAACAGACACCACACACACACACACACGTGCTAACTCCCTATAGTTATTAGATGAAATTACCATATAGCATACCAATCCATTTCCATTACGTTCTATGTTGTTAATGAGATATTCTATATATATACCCTATATGATATATATATTATATATATTATATACTATATAGAATATAGAGGCAATACTTTCCCATGAGGGAATAGAGATCTAATACGAAGATATAAACCAGCGCGAGGTAGAAACATCTGATGTTTATCGAACGTTTCGCGATACATAAGCCATCATCAGCCTAAAATCGGATAAAAACATTTTTTTTTTTGTTAAAAATGAATAAAATATACAGTTAAAAAGTATTGCACATTAAATGCCTAACCTAAAATATAATTAAAATAAGAATAAAAATTATAAAACTAATAAAAATAAAAAATACTACACATACCAATCAACAATCGCAGTGGAGTGGGGATTCACCACATGGTCTAAAAGCACAGGAGCGGGGTTGAGGTGCCCTGTGCGCAGAGGGACGTTTGTTGGTGGTGGGTGAGGAGGGGCGTATACTCAAAAGCGGCGGGATTCGAAAAAAGTGACCGAGTTCGAATCCTCACCTATAAACCACTATCAAAAGCGCAGCAAGTTAATCCCGTTCACTAGCTATGTCATGTAGAGTAATCATTCGGTGTGTCATTAATGCTGCACACGGTTGTTTACCCGAGACCACCGCGAGGTCTGTCTCGGTTGGTCTCGTTGGTTGTTGGAGTTCACAGTTGTTCACAGTGTGCACAGTGTGTCCAGTTGTTGGAGCCACGGTTCCCCAGTCAGTCCGGTGATTCCATCCTGTGTTGTCAATTGCCGCTATGGAGTTTGCGATGTTCCGGACCAACAAAGGCAAGAAGTGTTTGATGCTCCCGAGGGATATATATACGAGTGGGGGACAGTACATGATGGACGGGATACTTTCTTGGAGATGTCCCAACAAGAAATGTAAAGGGTTTTTTTTCAGTAACCCCTTTAAAACAGGACCAGCACAATGAATGCCATTGTTCCGGTACAATTTGGAACATAACCATTGCAAAGGACGAAGAAAACTTGAAAGACAGCAAACTTACGTGCACCAAGTGAAAACGGAAGGAGACTGATACATGGACAGGCATAGACCTTCTAAGCTCATTAAAACGGAAACTGCATACATTTAGATAATGTGTGGATCTGGTGGATCTAAAGATCTATAGCCCACAATAATTCTACGAGAATAGACGGAAAGTGTATCCTGTATGCCGTTAATTAAACTCGTGAGGAAAGACATCATGCTCTAAATCTATAACTTACTACTACGAACAAAGGGAAAGAATTTAGCCTGAAATAATTCCAGAATCTGGTATGGTTATCATCTCCATGGAACAAACGCATCGTGCATTGTCTGGCGAAACAATGGCTGAGGAGATCTTCGTTGAGGGACTTTCCAGAGTGTCCAAAGTTCTTCTATCAATATACACCATACATTGGAGATTTGTAATGGTCATTATATTTCCATTCGTGTATGGCCTCTTCGCAGGCAATCTGAGGAGATTTATAAGAAATCTGTGGAAGTGTTTAATTGGACATTTGTTCCCGCAAGGAATATGCCAACTGGGAGCCTCAGTTGATTCCATGCAGATTTTGAATTTGCCATGCTCACTGTTCGCGAGATATATTTCCAACCGCAGGTCATCAAATGTTGCAGATTTCATTTAGGGCAGCATGGTGTGCGAACCAAATTAAAAACCTAGGCCTAAGTAGGGATTCCAAGGACACAACAAGTAACATAGGCCAGTGCTGAAATTGTCATTTGGTTCTTACATTTCATTGAAACAACAGTCTGTAGAAGATGCTTCGTCGAGGAATTAATGACGACGAACCTCAGGATGAGAGATGTACTCGCTTCTTTGCGGCCTATTGGCTTGATAAATTATGGTAACAGCAGAATCAAAGATATCCCTCAGTGCTTTGGGCTGAAGTGGGTGGGGTGTCGCCCCCTCAAATACACAAAGCGTACCAACAATTCTGCCGGAATCTTTTCATGCTCATTTTCAATGAGCAATTTATAATCCCAGACCATCGAATTTGTGTCCATGGATGTACTAGGAAAGCTCCAGAATGCTAATTATATTAAGAGGCAGGAGTTATCGGTAAACCAGCAACTACGCGGAAATTGAACGAGACAGGACAGAGGTGCCAGGGGCACAATATAACCAATCTATTTCTGGGAAAAAAACAGACACCAATATATGAAGTGCTAGGGAAACGATTCACAGGCAAGAACAACCAGTGTAAACTGTGAGTTTTTTAACGGCGATAAAATAAAGGACTATTTAAAACTATTTTATGGAAGAGTGGAGTGAAAAACGCTTAGAAATAAAGAAGAAAAAAAAACAATTATCCTGCTTCAAATCCTTCTTCCATCTCCGTGGTAAGCAGGGGGCAAAAAGCATGATAACGTACTGGCTAACGGAAAGTGTGATACAAAACTGGGGGATCATTCAAAAGAACTGCTACACAATCGACTTGCAGGTGAGTGAAAAAAACGCGCAATTGATACCAATTCAGCGCCGCTTTGATAGAAACATATATCGCGAATTCAATGATGGACCCGCCGCGCTTTTGATATGCCAATCGCGCTTTCGTAAAACGCCGGTGAGGAGGCTCTCACATATCCAACGGTTGGAGGCGTGGGAGATTGTGGGTAATATATTAAAGTCTTGATTTGTTATTGGGGGCCTTGAGGCTTCGGAATATCCCGAATGGTGAAAAATGGTGGTTTTGACACGGGTGCCAGTCCTGTGAGACAGTCCCCGATGCTCCGCGATCCTTTTTTTACTTTGCTTTTTATTACGTTTTCTAATTTTATTCTTAGTTTATTATATTTTCGGGAGGGATTTTAAAATGTGCAAATAATTTTATAACGTGTATATTTTCATTTTTTTGAAACCAAAACAAAAAAAAAAAAATTGTATTCCGATTTTAGGCTGATGATGCTTCGATTTTAGGGACTTATGTATAGCCGAAAACGTTCGAAATAAAACAATCAAAGATGTTCTACCCGCGCGGTTTATATCTTCATTATATAGATATATATATAGATATATCATATCTATCACTTATTATTCATAATATATATATCTATATAATAGATAGTATGTATGTATTTTCAGAAACATGAGGAATTAATTAATTATAACTAACGCCACACCGGACTTTAGACTAAATCATAACCAAAACACTCCATTACTGAGTTAAACAGGAAAGAAGTAAAATATCAGAAAACGAGACAGTCAGAGGGTCACAAGGGGGACCACGACAATAGAGCGAGTTGGAGTGTGACTGAGGGTATTGGTGGCTCGTCCAGCGGCTGAGGAGGAGGAGGAGGGGATATGGAGGAGGATGAGATGGAGATGAAAAGAGGAGGGGTGAGGAGGGAGGAGGAGTAGGAGGAGGAATACCTGGAGGAGATGAGTTTTCGTTTGTGGGCGGTCAGGGCTCCTTCTCACGCCCACTGGAGCTCTATAACTCCTCCAGGACTTTCTTGAACGGGCTGTCAAAATTGTCTCCTGAATTGGTCACCGCGATTTTCAAAGCTTATCCGGTCTGTCTGGGCGGTGATGGAGTGACTTCAGGCGGACCTTCCTATCCTCGCCCTCTCGCTGCTTTGGTGCAATGGAGTTTCAATTCAAGATTATTAACCGACTTATTTTTTATCCATTCGCGAAACCTGCCGTGAAGTGTCTCGTATGGAAAATATGTCGGAAATCTTTGCATTATTTTCGGAAAAATGGTCACATTCAAGGCGATGCAAGAATGTGAAGGGGTGCGAGCAGGGGGTTACACTTGATTTGTGTTTTACTTTGGTGTTGGAGATAAGCTTTAAAAAGCCCTGATATACGGAGGAACCAAATACAGGCAGACCCAAGTACAGGGGCAGACCAAGTTACAGCAGACCAAGCACAGACAGACCCAAAGCACAGACAAAACCAAGTACAGGCAGACCCCAAGCCACAGACAGACCCCAAGCACCAGACAACACCCAACACAGGACAGACCCAAGCCACCAGACAGACCCAACGCACCGGACAGACCCAAGCACAGACAGACCCAAGCACGACAGACCAAGCACCGACCAAACCCAAGCACAGGACAGACCCACGGCACAGGACAGACCCAAGCACAGGACGGACCCAAACCACAGACAGACCAAGACAGACAGACCCAAGCCACAGACAGAACAAGCACAGTACAGACCCAAAGCACAGACAGACCCCAAGCAAAGGTTAGACCCAAGGCCAGGCAGACCCAAAAGCCACAGACAGACCCAAGCACAGACAGACCCAAGCACATGGACAGACCCAAGCACAGACTAGACCCAAAGCACAGGCAGACCCAAAGCCAAGGTTAGACCCAAGCACAAATCAGACCCAAGCAAAGACTGACCCACGCACAAGACAGACCCAAGGCACCGGACAGACCCAAGCACAGACAGACCCAAGCACAGACAGACCAAGCACAGACAGACCCAAGCACAGACAGACCCAAGCAACAGACAGGACCCAAGCACAGACAGACCCACGCACAGACAGACCCCCAAGCACAGGACAGACCCAAGCACAGACAGACCAAGCACAGAACAGACCAAGCACAGACAGCCCGAAAGCACAGGGACAGGGGACCCAAGCACAGGACAGGACCCAAGCACAGACAGACCAAAGCACAGACAAGACACTACAACACTGTTAAAAGTGGACAGGCGTGGGCATGGTTTGGAGTTGTGGTTGAATGGAAAAATTGGTTTCAAAAGTCATAGCACAGGCAGACCTTACCCTTGGAAGAAGAAAAAAATGATCTTATACATAATTCATTTATTCAATCATAACTATAAAACAATTAAGATAATAAAAAATACTGTTCCATGAAATATTAAGAGTGTTTGGCTCTGGTTATGATGTTGAAGCGAGGCAAATACTAGGTAAGTAATAACTGAGTTATTAAATGGTGAATATATTGCCTAAGGGGAACCGGAAACTTCAGTCGTGGCCTAATGATGTCGTAAAAAAAACCTTCACAAAGAGAGTATAGGTACGTGTAGTGTACAGGGAAGCGTATAGAGGCACGTAACGATGAACTTTAATTAGCCACGAAACAATTCCGATACATGCTCACCGGAGTTACGGGGGAAAAATTAACTCGTAATCAACAAATTTTACCCGATATATCACAACAAACACCACGAATTAATCCAGAATAAAACACATGAACAAGTGTGATTTACAGCTTCAAGAGTGAGTGGGAGGGAGGTAATTAGAGAAAAAGTGAAGGGTAGAAGAAAAAGCGAGGAAATGAAAGGAAAGATAAGAATAGGGAAAGAGACGGAAGTAGCCGAAGGAAGGGAAGAGGAGAGTGCGGAATATAGAGTGAAGGAAAAGCGAGGGAGGGAAGAAAAGGGAGAAAGGAAAATAGGAAGATAAGAGAGGGAGAGATAAAGGAAATATGGGAGAGGGAGTAAAGTAGAAATGGAAGAAGAGAGGAATGGAATAGTGAAAAGAGGGAGGAAGAAAGGAGTAAAAGGGTGAAAGGAGGAGGAAGCCCCGAAAAAAGTGAAAAGAGTGAGTATGGAGTGGGATTAGAAAACGAGGCGAGAGAGCAGAGAGGTGAAAGAGAGGAAGGAAGAGAAAGGGAGAGGGACGAGAGGAAGGTAGGCCAGGGGAAAGGAAATGGCCTCCTGAAAGTATAAAAGTCGTGAATAAAACGAGAGAAAAAACGTGAAAGGAGTTGCCAAAAATCCGACGCGGCGGGGAAGATAACTGTGCTGAACGGTAAACTATTGTTGGCAGCCTTTTGGGTGTTCCCGTGGTGACCTGGGAGTGAGGTTCGGTGGGTGGTGGTGGGTGGTGGTGGTTAGATATTAGGATTATGTGATGGGCACAAATAGTTCAGTTAGAGATAGTAGTAGCAATACACAGGACATAAAGACAGAAAAAAGATACACACAACACGACCACACACAGAAGAGAGAGCGAGAGCCGAGAGAGGAGAGAGCAGAGCGCGACAGAGAGCGAGAGAGAGCCGAGCCAGAGCCAGAGCCAGCCTGGGCAGGAAGCCAGGGCATGAAGCCACCCAAAACTTATCAGAACCTTTTTTTGGTCCGTTTGGGTCAACGAGGAACCACAGCGCTGGAAAATTCGGTCGATTTCGTCGTTAACGTGCACCAACTGGCCAACCGACTGCTCGAAGACCCAGTATTAGCAGAGGTCGGGAAGTATCCAGGCATGCCTCATTATTGCTGGTATGCTATGAAATATCTTTTTTATAGGTGAATGTAGACATATGATTGCATTGGATGGATGTAATTCACTATATATAAAGAGAATGAAATACAAGCAAGGGACTCATCTACGTCTGGCAGCGCGGCCTTCGCCGCAAGCAGCAGCGCAGCAGGATTGAAGACCCCGTCGAGGTGGATATCAACACCAACTTCCCAAGGGGAGGTAGATGTCTTTGGTAATATTTAGGTAGGGAAGCGAGAACCCCTTGAGGAATCCTAGGATCCCTGGTGATTCATATCGGTGCTGATCACAGACGTGGGACGTGACTGTCTTCTTCAGGAAGGCCACAGGTGACGGCGGATAACTTGCGGGTTTTTACTCAAAAAACTGTGAGTGTGGGCGGGCTGGAGCCCACAGCTCCTCCGCCACTGTAAGTTTGGCAGGCTGAACCGTATTATACTCGTTATATACAACTTAGTTGATTAGGGGAGATGTCTATATACTACTTGTCATGATCTAAAATCAATGTAGCACCGTTGTGTCACCTAAATAAGGGTGATTTAAAGATGTTATGATGAGGGACTGATGACGGGGCAGAGTGACGGATGAGGCCTGCCGCGGGGCCTCTCCATAAACAACATAATGATGCACTATTTTAACCCACACACACACCTTCTCCACCAAAACCACTAGAACACAGGCTCCTCTAACTTATACATCTTACTATCTGATACATTAAAACTCCTTAAAACGCACGCATCCGAATAAAACGAGAATTAGTTTGAAATGACGGGCTAAGAAGGCGTGGAGAGGAGTCTGGCATGCCATTCTTGCCCGGATAATATGTCTCGCTGACTGTGATTGGTCGAGAAGTTTTTAAAACTGTTTGTTCATTGGCTGTGGATGATTGACCGCGCTTGATGGGACGTCATTCTCGCCTTAGCAGTCAGCGCCTTCCGACGCGTTAACGACCGAAAAGGGAGGCTTCTGTAGCCTTTCGTCGTTAGAAAGAAGTTCAGAGAGAGGGTCGTTGCCTGGCGCAACTACCTTTGGTAGCTGGGGTCCTGCCCAGCAACAAAGGTAGTTGGTGGACAGCAACGACGATCTCTCCGAACTTCGTTTCCTAACGACGAATAGCTACAAAGATCCCTTTCGGTCAGTTAACGTGTCGGAAGGCGCTCGACTGGCTAATGGCGAGTAATGACGTCATCAAGCGCAGTCATCAGCCACCAGCAATGAAAAAAAAAAAAAAAACCAAGGGTTGTTTTTAAAACTTCTCGACCAATCCCACGTCAGCGAGGACAATATTCCGGGAAGAAATATGGCAGCCAGACTGCAATCTCCCCGGCCTGTCCAACGTCATCTCAAACAATCTCGTTTTATTGGAAATGCTTGCGTTTTAAGGATTGTTTAATGTTATCAGAAAGTACGATGTGTAAGTAAGGAGGCCTGGTTGCTAGTGTTTTGGTGGTATAGAAGGTGCATGTCGTTGCGGGTGAAATAGTGAATATTTGTTGATATGGGGAGGCCCCGCGGCAAGCCTCTCCGTCACATCTGCCCGCCATCAGTCACCTCATCATAACATCTTAAATCCACCCTATTTAAGGTGACCACCACGGTGCTAATTGATTTAGATAAGGACAGTATATATAACATATCACCATAATCACTAAGTGTATAATACGAGTAATAATGAGACGTTTAAGCTGCCCAACCTACGTGGAGGAGGACTGGCGGCTTCCAGCGGCGCCGCCACTCAAAACTTTTTGAGTAAAAACCCGCAGTATCCGCCTCCACCTTGCCTTCTTGAATGAAAGACATCAGCTCCCACGCCTGTGATAGCACAGGATAATGGATTTCATCAAGGGTCTCGCCCCCTATATAAAATTACCAAACACATCATCTCCCTCGTGAAGTAGTCGTTGATATCCACATTCACGGGCTTCATGCTGCTGCTGCTGCTGCTGCCGAGCCGCGCTGCAGACGTAGAGAGTCCCTTGCTTGTATTTCATCTCTTACTCATCATATAGACCCTAATATCCATCCCAAAGGGCAATCAGATGTCTACATTCACCTATAAAAATGATATTCATAGCAACCAAGCCCAATAATGAGCATGTTCTGGAGACTTCCGACCTCTGCTAATACCGGTCTTGAGCAGTCGCTGGCAGTGTCACGTTAACGACGAAACGACGAATTTTCCGCCTGTGGGTTCCGTCGTTGGACTAACATACCCCCCCAAAAAGGTCTTTAAGTGTTTGTGGCTTAGGGACCTGGCAGCCAGCCAGCCAAGCCCTGTCATCTAGACACCTATGAGATCTAAACTCGAACCACGTCATGAAACCGGAAGTGGTGGTTATGTCTCACAAAGAGGACAGCGACAAATACTGGCAAATCTGTGTTTCGACGTCAGAAAGGAAGCGCGCGTCATTGTTTGCTATTTAAAGTTAGACAGATGGACTTGTAAGCAAAGGAGACATGGCTGTGTGCGCAGTCATTTCTTGAGGCTCTGTTGGAATAAGGATAAGGACAGGTATTGATTGGATAACAAACAAAACAAAAAAACTACATGTATATTTTTGAGAGAGGATGGCACGTGTGGACTCTTAATTCCTCACCAACTGTCAGAACTAAACACTTCTGCCTTATGATAATTCTTATTACGTATTATATGGATTACGAACAAATTATCACACACACTTGTAATATTTTTTTAACTAGTTAATATTTCTTTGTACTTCCGTCATGAACCGGTGAATATATCAAAACAGCTCAGCCTTACTTGGAGCGCCTACAAATGAAACCATAACGCATTTGTATGTACGTCAGTCAGCCTTACTATATGTCACGGAAGATGAAATGACCAGAAGACCACGATTACAGTAGGGGGGGGTTTTTGGGTTTTGATAATATTATGTTGTAAGACAGCAGAATGATTTTGCCACTGATCACCGAAGATAAGCGTGACCACTCCCAGGAATGTGAAAAACACCTTGTCAACAAGACATCAAGCCGTATACAGCTGAGCGAGGTTCACGAGATTTCAGGGAAATGGTGACAGAAACTACTATGGGGCTCGGTTGGATACGCTCACGTCGTCTAATCACTGGCTTAATACCTGACTTGTTGTTTTTGCCAGTAAACGGACTTTTAAATAAACTTTGTACATAACTGTACAAGCTTTAACTCAGTCCACATTGTTTCTATAAACAGCGAGACTAACACCAATAAGAAATAAGGAAGAGTGGAGTGAAAAACGCAGAATAAGAAGAAAAACAATTATCCGCTTAAAAATCCTCTTCCACCTCCGTGGAAGCAGGGGGCAAAGATGATAAATGGCTAACGGAAAGGTGAACGATCATTAAAGAACGCTACACAATCGGACTTTAGTGAGTGAAAAAACGCGCAATTATACCATCAGCCCCCGCTTTGATAGAAATATCGCGATTCAATAGACCGCCGGCTTTGATATGCCAACGCGCTTTCGTAAACGCGGTGAGGAGGCTCTCACATACCCAAACGGGTGGAGTCGTGGGAGCTTGTGTGTAATATATTAAAGTCTTGATTTGTTATTGGGGGGCCCTTTGAGGCTTCGGAATTATCCCGAATGGCTAAAAAATGGTGGTTTGGACAGGGGTTGCCAGCCCTGTGAGACAGTCCCCGATGCTCCGCGATCCTTTTTTTATTTTTCTTTTTATTACTGTTTTATAATTTTATTCTTATTTATTATATTTTAGGTTAGGCATTTTAAATGTGCAAATAATTTTATAACTTGTATTTTTTCATTTTAAACAAAACAAAAAAAAAATTGTATCCGATTTTAGGCTGATGATGCTTCGATTTTAGGCTTATGTATAGCCAAAAACGTTCGAAAAAAACAATCAAGATGTTCTACCCGCGCTGGTTTATATTTTCTTTAAATATATATATATATATAATATATATATATATAATATTATAATATATATAAATATATATATTGTATGTATTCAGAAACATAAGGAATTAATTAATTAAACTAACCCCAAAACCGGGATTTTAGACTAAATCTATAACCTAAACACCCATACTGAGTAAACAGGAAAGAAGTATAAATATCAGAAACCGAGGACAGTCAGAGGCGTCACAAGACCACGAAATAGAGCGAGTCTGGAGTGTGACTGAGGGTATTGTTGGCTCGTCCAGTGGCTGAGGAGGAGGGAGGAGGAGGATATGGAGGAGGAGGAGATGGAGATGAAAAGAGGAGGGGTGAGGAGGGAGGAGGAGTAGGAGGAGGAATACCTGGAGGAGAGGGAGTTGTGGGCGGTCAGGGCCCCTTTCTCACGCCCACTGTGAGGCTCTAAACTCCTCCAGGACTTTCTGAACGGGCTGTCAATTGTTCCTGAATTGGTCCGCGATTTTCAAAGCTTATCCGTCTGTCTGGGCGTGTGATGGAGTGACTTCAGGCGAACCTTCCTATCCTCGCCCTCTCGCTGCTTTGGTGGCAATGGAGCTTCAATTCAAGTTTTCTGAACCTTACTTATTTTTTATCCATTCGCGAAACCCGCCGTGAAGTGTCTCGATATGGAAAATATGTCGAAATTCTTGCATTATTTTTCGGATAAATTTGGGCACATTCAAGGCGATGCAAGAAGGTGAAGGGGCGAGGGAGGTGTTTTACGTGATTGGTGTTGGAGATAAAGCTTAAAAAGACCCTGATACTACGGAGAACCAAATACAGGGAGACCCAAGTACAGGCAGACCCAAGTTTCAGGCAGACCCCAAACACAGACAGACCCAAGCACAGACAAACCCCAAATACAGGCAGACCAAAACACAGACAAAACCCAAGCACAGACAAACCAAGCACAGGGCAGACCCCAAACACAGACAGACCCAAGCACAGACAGACCCAAGCACGACAGACCCAAGCACGACAGACCCAAGCACAGGGCAAACCCAAGCACAGACAGACCCAAGCACAAGACAGACCCAAGCACAGACAGACCCAAACACAGACAGACCCAAGCACAGACAGACCCAAGCACAGACAGAACCAAGCACAGACAGACCCAAGCACAGACAGACCCAAGCACAGGTTTGACCAAGCACAGGCAGACCCAAGCACAGACAGACCCAAGCACAGACAGACCCAAGCACAGACAGACCAAGCAAGACAGACCCAAGCACAGGCAGACCCAAGCACAGGTTTGACCCAAGCACAAACAGACCCAAGCACAAAACGACCCACGCACAGACGACCCAAGGCACAGACAGACCCAAGCACAGACAGACCCAAGCACAGACAGACCCAAGCACAGACAGACCCAAGCACAGACAGACCCAAGCAACAGACAGGGCCCAAGCACAGACAGACCCAAGCACAGACAGACCCACGCACAGACAGACCCAAGCACAGACAGACCAAGCACAGAAAAGACCAAGCACAGACAGCGAAAGCACAGACAGACCCAAGCACAGACAGGGCCCAAGCACAGACAGACCCAAAGCACAGACAAGACCTACAAACACGTAAAAGGACAGGCGTGGCATGGAGTTGTGGTTTGAATGGAAAAATTGGTTCTAAAGTCATAGTCAAAAGGCAGGGCCTTACCCTTGGAAGAAGAAAAAAATGCATCTTATACATAATTCATTTATTCAATCATAACTATAAACCCAATTTAAAATAATAAAATACTGTTCCATGAAATATTAGAGTTTTGGTCTGGTTATGAGGTTGAAGGGGAGGCAAATATAAAGGGAAGTAATAATGAGTTATTAAATGGTGAATATATTGCTAAGGGAACCTGAAACTTCAGTCGTGGCCTAATGATGTCGTAAAAAAACCTTCACAAAGATGAGTATAGGTTAGTTTTAGGTTACAGGGAAGCGATAAAGAGGCTAACGTAACGATGAACTTTAATTAGCACGAAACCCAAATTTCGATAATGCTCACAGAGTTACGGGGGAAAAATTAACTCGTAATCAACAATTTTCCCCCATATATTACAACAAACACCACGAATTACATCCAGAATAAAAAACATGAACAAGTGTTATTTAAGCTTAAGAGTGAGTGGAGGGAGGTAATTAGAGAAAAAGTGAAGGGTAGAAGAAAGCGAGGAATGAAAGGAAAGAAAGAATAGGGAAGAGAGTGAATAGCGAAGGAAGGGGAAGAGGAGAGGGCGGAATATAAAAGGAGGGAAGGGAAAAGCGAGGGAGGGAAGAAAGGGAGAAAAGGAAAATAGGAAATAAGAGAGGGAGAGATAAAGGGAAAATGGGAGAGGGAGTTTAAAATAGAAATGGAAGAAGAGAGGATAGGAAAGAGAAAAGAGGGAGGAAGAAAGGAGATAAAAGGGTGAAAGGAGGGAGGAAGCGAAAAAAGTGAAAAGGAGTGAGATGGGTGGGATAGAAAACGAGAGAGAGAGCAGAGAGGTGAAAGAGAGGAAGGAAGAGAAAGGGGGAGGGAGAGAGGAAGGTGGCCAGGGGAAAGGAATGGCCTAATGTATAAAAGTCGTGAATAAACGAGAGAAAAACGTGAACGAGTTGCCAAAATCCGACGCGGCGTGGAAGATAACTGTGCTGCAACGGTAAAATATTGTGGCAGCCTTTTGGGTGTTCCCCTGGTGACCTTTGGGGGTGAGGTCTGGGGGGTGGTGGGTGGTGGTGGTTAGAATTAGATTATGGTGATGGATTACAAATAGTTCAGTTAGAGTAGTAGTAGTAGCAATACACAGACATAAAGACAGAAAAAAAAGATCCACACAACAACCCCACACAAGAAAAGAAAAGGAGAGCCCAGAGAGGAGAGAGAGAGCGCGACAGAGAGCGAGAGAGAGCCGACCCAGAGCCAGAGCCAGCCTGGGCAGGAAGCCGGGGCCAGAAGCACAAAAAATTTATAGACCTTTTTTTGGGTCGTTGCCCAACGAGGAACCCCAGCGCGGAAAAATTGGGTCGTTTTCGTTTTTAACGTGCCCCACGGGCCCAAGGGGATGCCAAGACCAGTATTAGCGAGGTCGGAAGTTCCAGGCATGCTATTATTGCTTGGTATGCAGAAATATTTTTTTAAGGTGAATGTAGACATATGTTTGCATTGGATGGATTATTCATAAAATTATAAAGAGATGAAATACAAGCAAGGGATCATCTACGTCTGGCAGCGCGGCCTTCGGCAGCAGCAGCGCAGCAGGATGAAGCCCGTGAGGTGGATATCAACACCAACTTCCCAAGGGAGGTAGATGTTTTTGGTAATATTTAGTGGGGGAGCGAGAACCCCTTGAGGAACCCTAGACCCCTGGTGATTCTATGGTGCTATCACAGAGGGGGACTGACTGTTTCTTCAGGAAGGCCAGGGGGAGGGGATAACTGGGGGGTTTTTACTAAAAAAACTTTTGAGTGTGGCGGGGGAGCCCCCAGCTCTCCGCCACTGTAATTTTTGGGAGGTTTAAACGTTTTTTATCGTTTAATACAACTTAGTGATTAGGAGATTTTATATATACTTGTCTTTATCAAAAATCAATGTAGCCCCGGGTTTGTCCCCTTTAAATAAGGGTGATTTAAAGATGTTATGAGAGGGACTGAGACGGGGCAGAGTGACGGAGGGGCCTTTGCCGCGGGGCCTCTCCATAACACAAATATCATATTTTAACCCACACACACACCTTCTCCCCCAAAAACCCACTAGAACACAGGCCCCTTTACTTATCATTTTACTATCTGATACATTAAAACTCCTTAAAACGCAGCTTTCCGAATAAAACGAGAATTAGTTTGAAAGCGGGCAAGAAGGGCGGGGAGAGGAGTTGGCATGCCATTCTTCCCGGGGAAATATGTCTCGCTGATTGTGTTTGGGTCGAGAATTTTTTAAAAACTGTTTGTCATTGGCTGGGATGATGACGCGCTTGATGAAGTCATTTCGCCTTAGCAGTCAGCGCCTTCCGAGCGTTAAAGACCCAAAAAAGGGGGGTTTGTAGCTTTCGCGTTAGGGGAAAAAAGTTTAGAGAGAGGGGCGTTGCGGCGCAACTACCTTTGTGCGGGTCCTGCCCAGCAAAAAGGGAGTTGGGCCCCGCAACGCGATCTCTCCCAACTTCGTTTCCTAACGGGCGAAAGCTACAAAGTCCCTTTCGGTCGTTAAGTGTCGGAAAGGGGCTGACTGGGTAAGGCGAGTAATACGTCATCAAACGCGTCATCAGCCACCAGCCCAAAGAAAAAAAAAAAAGTTTTTTTAAAACTCTCGACCAATCCAAAGTCAGCGAGACATTTCCGGGGAAAAGGCAGCCAGACGCTCTCCCGCCTTTTTCCCGTCATTTAAACAATTTTCCCTTTTATTGGAAAAGCTTGCGTTTTAAAGGGGGTTTAAGTATCAGAAAGTAAGATGTGTAAGTAAGGAGGGTGGTTGCTAGTGTTTTGGGGGTAGAAGGGCATGTTTGGGGTTTTAAATAGTGAATATTTGTGATATGGGGAGGCCCCCCGGAAGGCCTTCCGTCACTCTGCCCGCCACAGCCCTCTCATAAATCTTTAAAACACCCTTTTAAGGTGACACACGGTGCTAATTTATTTAGTAAGACAGTATATAAACATTCCCCCATAATCACTAAGTTTTATAAACGAGTAATAAGACGTTTAACCCGCCCAACCTACGTGGGGAGGACTGGCGGCCCAGCGGCGCCGCCCCCTCAAAAAATTTTTTAGTAAAAACCCGCCCCGTATCCCCCTCCCCCTTGCCTTCTTTAAGAAGACATCAGCTCCACGCCTGTGATAGCACAGGATATGGATTCCTCAAGGGGTTTTTTCCCCCCTTATAAAAAACCAAAACACATCTCCCTTTGTGAAGTTTGTGTTTATATCCACTCACGGGCTTATGCTGCTTCTGCGCTGCTGCCGAAGGGCCCGCTGCCCGACGTAGAGAGCCCCTTTCTTTTTTTCATCTCTTTTCTCATATATAGAAAATCCATCCAAAGCAATCAATGTCTACTTCACCTATAAAAAAGATATTTTATAGCAACCAAGCAATAATGAGCATGGCTGGAGACTTCCGACCTTGCTAATACCGGTCTTTAGAAATGTTTGGCCCGTGTCACGTTAAGAGAAAAAACGAAAATTTTCCCCCTGTGGGTTTCCCTCGTTGGACTAAATACCCCCAAAAAAAAAGGTCTTTAAGTGTTTTGTGGCTTCTGGCCCTGGCAGCCAGCCAGCCAGCCCTGTCAGCTAGACACCTAATGAGATCTAAACTCGAACCACGTCATGAAACCGGAGTGGTGGTTCTGTCTCCACAAAGAGGCAGACAAATACTGGCAAATCTGTGTCGACGTCAGAAAGTGAAGCGCGTCATTGTTTGCTATTAAAAGTTAGACAGATTGACTTGTAAGCAAAGGATACATGGCTTTGTCGCGCAGTATTTCTTGAGGCTCTTTGTGAATAAGGAAAGGACAGGTATTGATTGGATAACAAACAAACAAAAAACTACATGATATATTTTTGAGAGAGGATGGCACGTGGACTCTTAATTCCTACACCACTGTCAGACACTAAACACTTCTGCCATTTATGATAATTCTTATTACTATTATATTTGATTACAACAATTATCACACACACTTGTAATATTTTTTAACTAGTAATATTTTGTACTTCCGTATGAACCGTGTGAATATATAACAGCTCAGCCTTATTGGGAGCGCCTACAAATTAAACCCATAACGATTGTATGTACGTCAGTCAGCCTTTCCTATATGTCACGAAGATGGAAATGACCAGAAGACACGATACAGTAGTTGATAATATTATGTTGTCAGACAGCCAGCAATTGATTGCCACTTATCACCGAAGATAAGCGTGACACTCCCAGGAATGTGAAAAACACCTTTTCAACAATGACATCAACCGTATACAGCTGAGCGAGGTTCACGAGATTTCAGTTGGAAATGAGGACAGAACTACTCGGGGTCTCGGTTGGATACGCTCACGTCGTCTCCTCAACCTGGCTGTACTACCTGACTTGTTGTTTTGCCATTCAACGGACTTTTAAAATAAACTTGTACATAACTGTACTAAGCTTTAACTCAGTCCACATGTTTCTATAAACAGCGAGACTAACACCACATAAGAATATAAGAACACAAAAGGTTGCACATATACATAGGAACACGAATACTTAGCAAGTGGCAAATGAAGTCTACACAAAATAGTCACTTTTTACCCTCCATAACCTATCATTGTCGCATACAACAAAATTCACTTGACTTTCCCATAAAACTTTCCTTTTTGCCGCATACTTTCGCTAACTCCCACCAGTTAATCTTAATCCACTCATCTAATATTCTATTTGTGAACCAGTTTGTGTTTATCTAATATTTAAACCATAATTTTTTTAAGTTGAAAGTCATTGCTCTCTTAACCTTCACCTCCACCACCACCACCACCACCACCCCTACCGCCACTACCACCACAACCACATTCTTTGTTGTCTAAGACCAAATTAATACGATTTCTTCAGTCAGACATCTGGTACAGTCACTCCACCTAAATCGCGAACACACAGGCCTCGGATCCTCTCCTTCCATTTCCTTTTCGTATTTTCCAATAAATTATCGTTCATATTCTCAAAGTCTGTACAATGCATTCCTCCTCCTTCCCCTGGGATGTTGTTAATCCCACGGGGGCCATCTCTCCCTCCCTCGCCAGCTCTCTCTCTCTCTCTCTCTCTCTCTCTCTCTCTCTCCTCCTTCTCTCTCTCTCTCTTCTCTCTCTCTCTCTCTCTCTCTCTCTCTCTCTCTCTCTCTCTCTCTCTCTCTCTCTCTCTCTCTCTCTCTCTCTCTCTCTCTCTCTCTCTCTCTCTCTCTCTCTCTCTCTCTCTCTCTCTCTCTCTCTCTCTCTCTCTCTCTCTCTCTCTCTCTCTCTCTCTCCTCTCTCTCTCTCTCTCTCTCTCTCTCTCTCTCTCTCTCTCTCTCTCTCTCTCTCTCTCTCTCTCTCTCTCTCTCTCTCTCTCTCTCTCTCTCTCTTCTCTCTCTCTCTCTCTCTCTCTCTTCTCTCTCTCTCTCTTCTCCTCTTCTCTCTCTCTCTCTCTCTCTCTCTCCTCTCTCTCTCTCTCTCTCTCTCTCTCTCTCTCTCTCTCTCTCTCTCTCTCTCTCTCTCTCTCTCTCTCTCTCTCTCTCTCTCTCTCTCTCTCCCTCTCTCTCTCTCCTCTCCCTCTCTCTCTCTCTCTCTCTCTCCTCTCTCTCTCTCTCTCTCTCTCTCTCTCTCTCTCTCTCTCTGACACTATCACACAATGAGGAATATACACATACATAATGTAAAATTAAAAATACTTTAATTATAGATATTTCCAAACAATATTATTGGCTACATTCACACATCTACGCGCGCGCACACACACACACACACACACACACACACACACACACACACACACACACACACACACACACACACACACACACACACACACACACACACACACACACCTTGCTCTCAGTGTTACGAATATATTTTGCTATAGCCATTATTTTTTCCGAAAACAAAGAATGTAAATATTTTAAAAGTTACTTCATCCTGTCTGATGGAGGAAGGACCCAGTTGAAGGGCTCAATGGAAGAAGGAAGGGAGGGAAAGAGGGAGGGAGGGAGGGAGCTGTTAAATTGTCATTAGCTGTTGGTGCGGGATTTAAAACTATAATTACTCATCAGGGAGCTATAAAGTCGGGAAGGTTTGAAACAGGTGTGGCTATTTAGGGGGGGTGGAGCGGGTCTCCAAGAGGAGACTGAGCGAACATTTGTAGACAAGGAAAAGATTTGAGAAATTGATGGGATTGCCTCGCCCCAAGTGTTCGCGAAGTACATGGCGTGACTGTACGTGTGATGGCTGATGGGACAAGATTTATGAGACACAAAAATTATTGAGTCAGAGAGAATAGTATATGCATTATTGACCCAGAATGCCTTGTAGTCTAAAACCAAATTAATACATTTTCTTCAGGCAGTTGTATTAGTGCATGTAATGACTGGTAATGAGATGCTTGACGTGAGCTGAATAAAAGAAATACAAGGAGAAAAAAACTAGAATCGTTGACCTAGATTTATCGGATGTTTAAGATTGTCAATATTAGTTGTTTTTTTGCACAAATTGAGTTTCCGTGTTAGCAGTGTGCATTTTCGATTTTGACACGCGAATAGGTTAAGGAGGAATGTCTCTGTGTTGTACGTCTGTTTTGGTGTTCATGGCACCTAGCTGTTCTTACTATAATAATGAGCCGTTCTTTGTACAACCGTCAGGACCACATAAAACCACAATGTTAACCTCATCATTAAGCTTTGCACGCGTCTATAATTGCCTGACACCAGAACATTAGGATGGTTGTAGTACGTGTGGTGCCTGTGGTGGTGATGGCAAGAATAGTTGTATTTCCTCCACCATATCTTTTCGAAAATGATGATAGAATAACAATGATAACTAATAGTATTTGTTATTTTATTGCGGCCCGGAAAACCATTAAGAAAATTGCACAGCGGCAGAAAAAATAATCGAATAGAGCAGGTTTCCCCGAACTCCTCAGTTCATCGACCCCTTCAAGGAATATCTTCAATTTTGGACCCCCGGGCCTAAGCACACATTACTATTACATTAACAAACATACATGTAAGCAAATACGGTACTACTATTTTTTCAGACTTCTATCCGTGAGGAGCTGTGTGGTTTGTGCTGCAAAGGCAAGTTTTGTCTTTCACAAACACAACTTTTTGTCCCCACCTCACCGGCTATGGGTAACAGCCATGCGAATATTACCACTACTACTACCACCGGTACTAATAGCAAGAACAATCATTCAAAAACATATGTACCTATAGATATAATAGAAGGGTGTTGGCTTAGGCCACTCTGATGAATAGAAGGGTTTGGGCTCAGGAAACTTGTGCTGGTGGTATTAGCACATATTGTATAAACATAATGTGTAGACTTATCTATAGGACTTTATGAGAAACATGTAACCTTTTGTTAAAAACCTAAGTGGTAACCGAAGGCGTGGGCGGTTCCGCCAAACTATTCCCGCCAGACGCCAAGTCGTCAGTGTGTCTTTGACCATTGGCCAGAGAGGTCATGGTCCGTGTGCCTTCCAAGGATTAAACCCACAAATCTACTACGAGTTTCCTTTCCCCTACTGGAAGAGACATTGGGAGGTCCTAGGGAGGCTGGCACATCATGGTGATAGCGGTTACCAGACTCCAAGTCTTCGAAGAGCCTCTACAAGAGGAAATATCGCAAGAAGGAAAAGCCGGTTGGCGGGAAAGCCCTAGATGTTTTTGGCCGCTCTCAACCGTTTTCTGCTAATCCGCCACCATTTTGAAAGGTTGCTAATGCCTAAAGGGTGGTTGGTGTGGCTTAGTGACAGTGAGCAGTGTGTCCAGTTGTTGTCTTCTGCCTTGTTAAGCTGTTTTTGTAGACGGTAAAGGACTTTGTTTCGTCGAGGAGGCAAATGAGAAATGGCGACCTTGTGAGGCTGAGTGTCGCTTCGCTTAATTATCTACGCGTCTACACTGGATTATTCATCTACGCCATCTCCTATCTTCAAGTGGTATCTACAGGTGGATTATTCATCTCCGCCATCTGCAAGGTGGATGTATCGAGCCCTTGTCTTAATAAGGCCTTTCACTCCAGAGGCGGCATTTTGGAACACTACTAAGACCATCTTAGGGGACTAAGACCATTTTAGCGCTAGGTGGACATTTTCGGAAGCAAAGTTCGCTCCGCCTAAGACAGTGCAGCGAGTGTAAACTAAGGCAGGGTTGGGGTCGTCTTAGCCCGCAATTTTCTCCGTCACCATAACAACAATGGTTATATTATTGGTTATATATTATATATTTTAGACTGTATATAGTATATTAGGCTGTATAATACACTATGTATATATATATAGGTGTGGGCTATATATATACTATATATATAGGGGTGGGCTGGGCGGAATAGATATGATTTGCGACAGAAACGGTTAGCAGATTAATTCTAAACATATCAAAACACACCAGAAAAAAAGTGTCGTTATTCACGATAATATCACATACTGGCTATGATATGTGTGTGGAGGATGAAAAGGGGAAGGAAGAGGAGGGAGAAGAAATAATAGAAGAAAAAAAGGAGAGAGAGAGAGAGAGGAGAGAGAGAGAGAGAGAGAGTGAAAGAGAGAGAGAGAGAGAGAGAAGGGAAAAAGAGAGAGAGAGAGAGAGAAGGGAAAGAGAGAGAGAGAGAGAGAGAAGGGAAAGAGAGAGAGAGAGAGAGAGAGAGAGAGAGAAGGGAAAGAGAGAGAGAGAGAGAGAGAGAGAGAGAGAGAGAGAGAGAGAGAGAGAGAGAGAAGGGAAAGAGAGAGAGAGAAGGGAAAGAGAGAGAGAGAGAGACTCGGCGTGGTATACGTATTTCCCGCCAAATACAGACTTGTGTCGCGCGCGCTGATTGGTTAGGTGGCACTAAGAAGGGTTGGCCTTCTGTCCCCTTACACGAGGCTAAGATGACGCCCGAAAATGCTTTCTTAGTAATCTTCTTGGCCCGGTATAACTAAGTCGGTCTTAGGACGCTAAGAGGGTGTAGTTTAGAGCCCCTTCCAAAATGCCGCCCCTGGACTACATCGCCACAAAGAGTATCTCACTGCAAGCTAAGTACCTGTGCTAATGTGAGTACTGTCCCAGTTTTGTAAACAATAGGAAGTGGTAGAAGTGACTAGTAAATTTTTTTCCTTCCTTTGTGATCCTATGTGATCGAGGGGAGAGAGGGTCTGTGCGCGCCATAAGGGGTGACGTCAGAGCACTCTTGCTCTGTGATTCGTGCTTCAAGTGACGTCACGGCGTACTGAGACGGTGAGTGGCTAGAAAATACGTCACAAGTTTCCGTGAGTTTTACTGGCTCCGGCATCTATGTTCTTCGCGGGCTTTTGAAAGCGTCGCGCTCTGAGTGGCTGAAAAGTGCCAGGGAAGAGGGTGGAAAGAGTTGCCACAACTCGTCAAAGTGTTTAATTGTGTGCGGAAAAGTGTTGCAAATGGTGTTGTTATATAGTATTATACACATTGTAACACAATAGTTTTGTGCAGTGTTACGCAAACATAAACAAGAGTTATTAAATAACAGTGGTATAGTTACGAGAGTGTTCTTGTGAGTAAGAGTACAAGTTGAAAAGTGTAAAAAGTGGTAATAATTTTTGCTACTTATAGTTTTTTTGGCTCAGTGAACCCTGAAAAAAAAAAAACTAGTTTCGTTTTCAGTGTGTGGGGTACATTTTTGTTCAATTTCTAAGTTTTGGTTCAGTTTACCTTGACAACTCATGACGTAGTGTTTTCTTCACACAGGTTTTCTGTGATGTGAGGAGGGGCTCATATATGTTATTACTCTTGATATATGTCGTCGCCGGGAGAGGTAGAAGTTAGTATTACTGCTAATATTCCACGCAGTTGGGTAGTGCTGGCAGGTTGAGAGGTCAGGCACGTACTGTTAATATAGCTTCAGAAGTTATGGAGGCCTTAAATCTGGATTCATGGGTTGAAAGTGGTCAGCTGTCAGTAGAGAGATTTAAACTGATTCTAGATTTTCAGTATGGTATCACCTTGTTGACTCCACAAGAGCGTCGTATCGTTTCATCTCTTGATTTTAAGCCAGGGGATAACCTAGAAGTGTCTACTGAAATCACTAAGCGGCTACGTGAGATGCCTAAAAATTCATTTTCACAAAATGAGTCCGTAGCGCCGGTGTCAAGGGAGGCTCAAAATCATTCATCCTTATAAGCTGTGATGAAAGCGTGAGTCCTAAGCTGTGATAAAAGCGTGAGTCATAAGCTTTGATAAAAGCGTGAGTCATAAGCTGGGATAAAAGCGTGAGTCCTAAGCTGTGATAAAAGCGTGAGTCATACGCTGGGATAAAAGCGTGAGTCATAAGCTGTGATAAAAGCGTGAGTCATAAGCTGGGATAAAAGCGTGAGTCATAAGCTGTGATAAAAGCGTGAGTCATAAGCTGGGATAAAAGCGTGAGTCATAAGCTTTGATAAAAGCGTGAATCATAAGCTGGGATAAAAGCGTGAGTCATAAGCTGTGATAAAAGCGAAAAATGGATAGGGATATCAGCAGTCGGGGGAAGATTCGCGCAGGGTTCAAAGAAACTCAGATTAGTTTCAGACACAAAGTCACAGACACAGCTTTGCATAGTCCCATCTATTATAGCGGCGTGTCTTTCTATGATGACAATTCAGTGTTTCACTCGAGACAGTTCTATTGCTCTTGGAGTGGACACAGGTGCTTCATGTAATATTCTTAGTGAGTGTGCTTATATAAACTTAAACGAGTCATATCATTTTCCCTTGTTACCTTCTACAGCCACTCTACAAAGTGTTCAAGGTCTCACACTAGAGGTGATGGGCACTGTGACCCTTCCTCTATGCCTTGCTCCTAAGTCTAAAGTCTTAAACATACAGTTTATAGTAACACCAAGTTTTGTTTTAAAATGTGATGGTCTTTTGGGTTTAGAATCACTTGCTACCCATCACATTGATGTAATGCCACAGCACCAAGCAATCTTATTAGATGGCGTTCTCTTCCCCGCAATGACAAGTCCAGCTCCATTGTTTAATGACCCTCTGACTTTTCCAAACAGTGACCAGCAAGCCGTTTCTGCTAGTATAGGCCATGCCTGCTTTACTAGTGGGGGAAACGAAACGTTCAGTTTCCCCTAAAGGTTCGTTGGTGTCCGCTGTTGTCGTGGGAGACCAAATATTGGCCCCATTTAGTTCTGTTCGACTCGTTATGAGAGTACACGATACTCTTGTCGGCAGTTAGTTAGTGTCTTTGCCCGACACTCCATTTTGTTCTGTTCGACTCGTTATGAGAGTACACGATGCTCTTGTCGGCAGTTATTTAGTGTTGTGGCCGACACTCCATTTGTTCTGTTCGACTCGTTATGAGATTAACATCCCTCTTGCCCGGCATTTAGTTAGTGCCCTTTTCCCCGACAACCCCATTTTGTTCTGTTCAAACTTCTTTTATGATAGTAAAAACGATGCCTTGTCGGGCAG
Organism: Chionoecetes opilio; assembly: GCA_016584305.1. Taxonomy (NCBI): domain Eukaryota; kingdom Metazoa; phylum Arthropoda; class Malacostraca; order Decapoda; family Majidae; genus Chionoecetes; species Chionoecetes opilio. The sequence continues at coordinate 50,168 of JACEEZ010021566.1, forward strand.
TTTTTTTATTGCCCTTTTCCCCGACACTTCTTTTTTTTCTGTTCGACTCGTTATGAGATAAAAACCGTGCTTTTTGTCGGCAGTTAGTTAGGGGTTTTTGGGCCCGCCCCTTTCCATTTTTTTTTTCGCTCGTTAAAAAAAGTACTGATCTTTTTGTGGGCAGTTATTTAGTTTTTTCGTCCGACACTATTATTTTCGGGGTTTTTTGTCCCCCACTTTTTAAAGGGCGCAGTGGGCACAAGTTAGGGGGGCCCCAAAACCCTTTTCGGAGTAACAGCCCAAAATCACGCAAAACTTGTGCTCACACATGGGCACACCCTTCGTATGTACCTTTTTATCATATGCCTCATGGGCCAACCCAGAAAACCCCAAAGACGGGGGGCCTCCGGAGGCCCTCCGTATGTTTTTCCCGGGCCGGCCCGAGGGAAAATTTGTACGACGTAGGGCCGCTGGGGTTTTTGCTCAGAGGCTCCCCGGGGGGGGCCGCTCCCAGCGGCCCCGCGTGGCATATGCCCCTTTGCCGCTTTTTGTTTTAAACCCGAATGGGGAATTTTTTAGGGTTTAAACACTTCAAAGCTATTGCGGTAAAATTAATTTTTTTAGAGGTGTTGCACAGCCCAAAATTTTGGGGCCGCTAAAGATTTAGGGGCCCCCCGTACCGAGAGTCATGCGGGAAGGGCGAGCCCCAACCTTCTTGACTGAAGAAGGGTCCCCAAAAAGGATATTTTTCAAAAACGAAAAAAGCATCAAACGACGGTTCGTAAAAGAAACGAAGGGCCCCGGGGTCTTTGTGCCGACCTCCCTTCGCTGCTCTTGGGTTCCGAAAAAAATTCCCTTTTATGGAAAACCCTTCCTGTAAAACAAAGGGTTCGTCCCCTCAACTTCATCATCCCTCTGGGGTACGGCCATGGCCCTTTTAAACCACCCTAAAAACTTTACTAAATATCAATATGCTCTAATTCCCAAGCCAAAAATTTTTTGGGTCGTTATCCGTATCATATGAAGAGACCACAAACCCTTTTTGGACTTCGTTTATTTTTTATTAACAAAAAAAAATTTTCCGTATTGGTTTTACATGGTGGAACCCCATGAAGAACGAGATGAATGAAGATTAAAAATTTGGTAATGAGATCCATTTAAACATTTAACCCTTTTTGCAGGCCTTTAAAAAACCCTAAAAAATTATAAACTATAAAAAAAAAACCAATTTTTTTTGGTAAACCTTTTCAAACACTCGAATTAGCAGGTTTTCCTTTTCCTTTTTTAAACTTCCTGTCCCTATCCCCACCTTCATATACCACTCTGCGGATACCTTTCCTGTCTCTATAATATCATACCCCCCCTTTTTTTAACAAAAGGAAGTTTCCCTGGGGTTGACTCCACTTTTAAAAAAAATAAATATATAAAATTATATTATATTATAAAATATATAAAATATAAATATATTATATATATATATAATATAATAAATATATTTATAAAATATATATATATTACTGAAAATTTATTATACTATTTTATACTAAAATATATTATACTAAAAAATTTTACTGCAAAAAAAACTTGGAAAAAGAAAGTTTTCCCAATTTTTTTTGCCCTTCTCAGGGGATGTTTTAAAAAAATTTTCTCGGGTTTGTCTTTATATCTGACTCTCCCTGGGCTGGGGGTTAGTCCTCACAGGGGTTTCCACATCCCCCGGTGAAACAAAAGATTTAAATAAGGGGAGGCTTCCCAATTTTTTGCTCCTTCCCGCAAACTTTCCCCATCCCCCCCCACCTTCCTCTCCCCCCCCTCCCCCAGATCTACAGATGTTTTTGGGGCTCCCAAATTTCAACCCATTTTTTAAGGAAGAACATATGGCATTTTTGTACAGTGGGGGCAAGTCCTGACCAATAGCGGGGAAAAAAGGGGGCCCCCAAAAAATCTGTTTTCAACTGGTGCTTTGCGGGCTCTAAATGATGATTGGGAACTAGTTTGGGGGAAAAAGGGTTTAGAAAACCTGGGAAAATGTCAGATTTTCTTCTTGGTTTTTCTTTGTGTTCCGGGTCTTCTTTGCCCTTTTCCAAGGTCGTTCTAACTCTTTTTCCCCCCAGACTAGTGGTGAGAAAATGAGAGGGTGGAGACAAAATTGAGAGAAAAAAAAAAAAAAAAAAAAAAAAAAGAAACCTTTTTCGCGGGTTTTATTCCCTCCCCCCTTTTTCCTCTTCATGCCTCAAAACCAAACTCACCACCACCCCCACAGCTGTCACTAAAAACCCCCTTTCCTCTTTCCCCCCACCACACACCCCTCCCCCCACGGCATCCACACAGCCCAAACTCCCTCCACCCGGGCTCAAACAGGGAACAAGGAAGCTACAAAAACGTGTCTCTAGCTTCCTTGCAGGGGAAATGAAGCGTAAAGAAATACATAAAACCCATTCCCTGATTAAACAATTTTTTTTTTTGCCCGGGCCCCCTCTTTTTTTTCTTCGGTGTCTGCCTGAAAACCCGTGAAAATGTTCTGTTTTTGACAGCAAAATTTGTATGCCCTTTAAAAAAATTTCTGCCCGATTTTTATTGTTTTTAAATAACTTATCCTTGAAATTTTTTCATTTTTTAAATCTTTTGGTTTCATTTTCTGGCTAAAATAAAAAACAGGTATGAGACATTTTAAATTTTCGGGTCAGTTAGGCAAAATTAGGGGGCCCAGCAGACTGGTTACCCCTTTCCGAAACGGCGGCACGGATCGCACGCGCCCCACAGGAAAACCCTTGAGCGAGGTATATTTTTTGTAGCGTTTTTGGGCGATTTGCCCCGCGGGGTATGCCTCCAATGATTGTGTGATCGGGCCCTTAAAGTTTGTTCTCCTGAGCCAAAACCACCTGAGGGGGTTTTGCCAGATGCCCCAAACGGCACTTTTTTGTGCCTCTTCACTCTATCGGCTCTGCTCCCTTCCCCGCCTCCTCCTTTCGCCTGTCTGGTTTGTACTGAAGTCGGCGCATCCACCAAAAGGCCCCGCCTGCTAAAACGTTTAAAAAGAATTCAATTCTACCCCCCCTTTTTTAATTAAGGTGGACTTTCCCTTAACCCCCGGGCAAAAATTTTTGAAAAAGGGAAAAAAGACACAACCCAACAAAAAAATTTGTTTTTAAGGAAAACCCCTTTTTGTAAAATTGACAAAAAAAAACTTTTTTAATTTTTGGTATTTAAACCCCAAAAGAACATTTTTTGGGCAAAACAAAGCCCCCCCAATGTTTTTTGGGTGGAAAAGGGGAGGGAAAAAGGGATATTGGAAAATTTTTTATAAAAAAACTGTTATTTTAACCCCCAATATTTTTAGGGGGGGCAAAAATCTTTTTTTTAAATCCCGGGAACAAAAATTTTAAATTTAATTTTCCCCAAAAAAAAAACCCGGGTTTTCCAAAAGGAAACCCAAAATGTTTTTATGGGGGGGGGTTTAAAATTATCATGGGGCCCCCCTTTTCGTTTGGGGTCCCTTTTTCAAAAACCCCCCCCCTTACAATTTCCCAAAAAAAATAAAGGTAAGGGGGGGGCGGGAATCCCCTTGTAAACTTTTCGGGGGTAAAGGGGAAGAACAAAAAAAATCCCTTAAAATTTTACCCCAAAAATGAAAGGAAAACATTCCCCAAAGGGGAATTTTGGGAAGGAACCAAAAATTCTTAAATTTTAGGGGGCATTTTCCTTAAAGGTAAAAGGAAATTTGGGCGATTGGAAAAAGGGTTCCTTTTTTGGGCCAAAAATTGCACAAGGAAAGGAAAGGAGGATTGGGGCCAACCCTTTAGGGTTAAAATCATAAAAGGGGATTTCAAAATTTGGGGGAAGGGGGAGAAGGGGAAAACAACCCCTTCCCCTTACCTTTAAACTTAAAAACCCTTTTCCCTTTCCCATCTTTTATATACATCTTTTCCAAACCTGAGGAAAAAAAAAAAAACTTTCCCATTCCATTTTCCCAAAGGTAAAGGGGAAGGCTTTTGGGGAGAAGGTTTAAAAAAAATGAAAATTTTTTGAGGGTTACTTTTGGGGCCCCCATTTTTTTTGGATTTTTTAAAGGGGCCTTTCCACATTACAACCTTTTAAAAAAAAAAATTTTTTTAAAAAGAAAAAAAGGGGGAAAACATTTTCCCCCAAACCACCAATTAAAAACCCATTTCCTGCATTTTCGCAAAAGTGGGAAAAAGGGGAAGCCCACCTTGGTTTTTACCCCCAGCAGGGGGGAAAAACAAGGCTCCAAGGGATTCCCTGGGGAAAATTACAAAAAAATATACCCCCTTGAGGATTTTTTTTTGGGTTATAGGTTTTAATTGTTTTTTTCCAAATTTTATTACCTTAAAATTTTTGGGGAATCAATTAAAAATTTTACTTTTTGATTTTTTGTTCTTTTTTGCCCGAAAGTTTTTTTTTACCTTAAAAAACGTTTTATTGTTTCGGGAAATTTTATATTTGATTTTAAAATTTTAATTTTTTTTTTGGAAATTTTTTTTAAAATTTTTTTCTTTAAAACCCTACTTTGCGGCCTTTCATTTTGAATTGAAAAAAGGGGTTTTTTTAAAAAAAAAAGGAAAAAAAAAACTTTAAAATTTTATATTTCTTTATTTTTTACTTTTTTTGCTTTAAAAAGGCCTTGAAAAATTTTTAAAACCACTTTGAAACAAAATTAAAATTTTTTTTAAAACCTTTTTTCCCAAGGAAAAAAATACCCTTTTATTTTTTTTATCTTTTCCAAAAATTTTTCCATTTTTTTTTCCCATTTTTTTAAGGGGATTTTTTCGGAAATTTTTTTAAAAAATTATTTTTTAACTTTAAATTTTTGCCCCCGGGGGGACCGGTTTATTTTTTGGGGATAAAAACCCTTTTGGCCCCCCATGTTTTATGGTTTTGGCGAGAAGCATTCATAAGTGTTATGTCTCATAGAAGTGATCGGGAAATTTTTTTTTTAAAAGAAAACATAATTCTGGCCCGAGCAAAAAATAAACGAAATAAACCCCTTTTTAAAGCAAAAAAAATTACTCACAGGGGTTACTCATTAGGTTATTTTAACTGCTCTTTGGGAACAAAACGTCCCCCCCTTTTTGGGGGTTAAAAAATATCTTCTGAAAAAAAACATAAAAAAACATTCACAAAAGGGGTGAAAATTTTCCGCAAAAAAGGGAAAAGTTCCCAAAAACCAATCTTTCCCCTAATTTATTTTAAAAAGCAACAAAACCCCCTTTGGGTTTAAAAACATAATTCAAAAGGGCTAATTTAATGTCCCCTTGAAAAAAAAAAATGTCCTGCATACAACCCACAGCCTCTCCCGTGAAATCACCCCCCAAATCCTGCACCCTGGGGGGGCGGAAAGGGTAGATGCTTTTAAAAAGAGAATGAAAAAAATTAATGGTAAAGAACATTTTCTGCTTCGTCGATTTCAAAAATTGGTTTTTTGCCGTAAAATTCCAAATCAGCGACAATTCCAGAACATTCCACGATTTTTCCAAAAAAAGTTTTTTGTTTTTATTTCGGTAATATTTCAATGTTAAAAATTTAAACGGTAACTTAAAATTTCAGTCCCTTTAAAACTACAAATTTTTAAGGGTTTTTCCTCGACTTACAGGTTTTTATTGTATATGGGGGGATGGGGAATGGCGGAGGAATCCCAACTTTTAATTATTAGAAAAACCCTGGGGGGTGGCCGGGCCTTTTTTCGGAAAAAACCCCGTACCTCTAACATGGCGCAGTGATTTAGGATCGAGGAAAGGCGTACACATTCCCCGGATTTGGTCTGGGGGGGGCCTTGGGGGGGAAATGTGTGGGTTGTCACCGAGAGGCGACCGAGTGAAACGGTGCACGTCCGCCCGGCAAGTGGAAGGTCTGGGGTTGCCCCCGGGAGGGGTGCCTGCCTTTTTGGTGAAAGAAACCTCTGGGCAGTACTAAATAAAGAAATGTAATAGCCGAAATTTTAAAGTGTACGAATCACTTTTTTTATTTGATTATGGTAAAATAAATAGTTTAAAGGGGGAAAGAATGAAATGCTAAAAAAAATAAGGTAAAAAACTAGGGGGGTTTTTCCCCTCCTCCCAAATTTCCCCCCCCAGTTTTGGGGGCCTGTGGGAAAGCGGGGGTTTTTGGGGGGAAAAAAATTATGCGTCCGGGGAAAAACGTTTAAATTTTAAAAGTTATTGTTTAGGGGGGGGAAAATTTCCTTTAAAACTAAGGTAAATTTCCCCTTTTATTTTGAGAATTTACATAAACCCAAAAAAACCTAATCCTAGCGGGGGGCTTGACCCCCGATAACCTAACCTAACCTAAACCCCCTCTAAACTAACCTAAAAAAAATCTAAAAACCCAGCCCAACCAAATTAACCAACCCCACCTTAAACCCCCTAGGGGGGGTGGTTTTGGGTGTGTTCTTTGACACTTCGGTCATCATTCTGTTAGGGTCGCAGGGTTTACACGTCGGGCGCCACCCAATGCGGCCGCCCGTATGATCCCCATATTAAAAGGGGGGGGTCGCCCCGTCATTTTCTGTTCTAAACTAACATAACATATGTTAAACAAAGATAAAGTCATAAGTTATTAAACCCAACCTCACAATAACCCCCAAAAATTACTAACCTAACCCACTAACACCCCCCAAAAGTTACTAACCTAACCTCAAATATAAGTTACTAAACCCAACCTCACTATAACCCCTAAAAATTACAAACCTAACCTCACTATAACCCCCCCAAATTAAAAACCTAAACCCCACTTTAACCCTAAAAGTTACTAACCTAACCTAACCCTAACCCCCCAAAAATTACTAATCTAACCCCAAAACCCATAGCCCCCTAAAAATTACTTATATTGCCGTAGGCCGGGCCCCATTGTGTATACTCCAAGTCCCCTGGACTCAGAAGAAATTTCCCCCTTAAAATTTTTCCCCAGATTCCCAGGAAAATTTTTTTAACTTCCTAACTAAAAAAAAAAATGGTTGGGGACGCATATTTTTTAAAACCCCCCATATATCCTGCATTCCTCCAGGGGGCCCCCAAGCCAGTTTTTGGGGTTTAAAGGGGGGATTTTGGGCCCAAAAACTGAATTATACCGAAAATAGAAAGGGCTTAGATTTGGGCCAGTGACGACGAAAAAAAGCTTAAATACCCCGGGAGTAGGTAGAGAGGGAATGGCTTTTAAAATACGGCAGTAACCATAATATGAGCCCCAAATTAATTATTCGGTGTTTTTTTAATCGGGTTAAAAATGTTCAAAGGTTTTTGGAATTCTTTGCCGAAACACCAAACCCAGAAAATCTCGCCGATAGTGGAAAAAACTGCGGCCCACGTGTAAAGTTTCGAAGAATTTCCCTTTTAATAGCCACCTGATAGGGCCCACGGCGGCGACTGTTTCCCAGGTTTCCATGTTTTAAAAATTCCCACTTCTCCTTACAAACCCAGCTCACTTCATTCAACAAAACCACCTCCAGCCATAAAAAAGTACCTTTTTTTCATAAATTTTTTGTCGACCGCGACTCCAAAAAACGGGATAAAAGCTCTTATTTCATGTCACGAAAAGACACTTTTTTTTTTGTTTTACGCCAGTATTTTTTAAAAGTGTAAAATCATCTATGACACCACTCCTTCATTCAACTTATTTAAGCCTCTCACTTCCGTAACAAGGGCCCCTAATGGAAAAAAAAAAAAAAGAGAGGGCTTCCTAAACCCCGAAAAAAAACTTTAAAGAACCATTTCTTATTTCCCTAATAAGGGTTTACCCGGGGAAATAAACCCGTAAAACCATGATTTGCTTTCTGCTCTAAAACCCAACACACTCCCTTCTATGTGTTTTTTTGTCCTAATCCCTTTCAAAGGTACTTTCATTTTTGATGGGTGTAAAAGGGCGGAGGCAGAGAGCTGTGTACGAAGCGAAAGGGAAACCTTTTGGGTTTTCCCAAAATTTTTTTTTTTTTTCAAGATTAGCTACCTCCTGGAGCAAAATTTTAATCTTAACCCCAGCAAAACAGAAAACATGCCCCAAAGGGATGCACGGGACAGACACTATCCCAAAAGGGACCAAACATTTGCCCCGAGATTTGCCGCATTAATTTTTCTTTTGCACTTCAAATTCACCAGCGGGCGGACGGAGATCTCCAAATCAAATAGCCGCTGGTTATCACCACTGATGTATTTCCCACTCAATATCATCACTAAATTTGTTTTAGAATGTTTAAAACCATAAAAGCAAAACAATTTTTTTTAAATTCTGTACATTGATTTACAGATAAAAAATTTTTCCTCTCTGAAAAAACACCACGGCACTTTCGGGGGGGCATTCGGGGGCAAAGGGTTTTCCGCTTGTGGCCGCCGTTCGCCGCTCTAAACCCCGTAGCCCGCCGGTTTGGGGGTTAGGGTGGGGAAAAAAGCTGTTGGGAGAGGGGTATAAAAGGAAATTTTGGATGAAGGGGTAATACAGGAGTCTTATTCTCCTTGGAAAATCACCCTTGTTATTTTGGGGAAGAAAAAATGATGGTAAAAAATCGGCCTGTGCTCACTTCAGGAAAGTTTTAAAAATTTAACTGTATCGGGCTCTATCCATTCCCCGTTTTTAGAGCCTTTTGCAGTCTATAGGGGAAGGATAATAAAAGTTTTTTTTCCAGTTTGGAAACCCCAAATCCCCTATTTCCCGGCAGATTCCGTTAGAAAAGAAAAACGCCGGGGGTAACGGGCCCTTTTCAAAAAATATGCTCATTATGAAAGGCTGAGATGTTTCCCATGGGTTTGAGGAACTCACCTCTTACATGCCCAAAATTTTATAAACAAATTGTTTTTATGGGTCATAGGTGAGGGGTTTTTTTCGTCTACATGGACGACCTCATACTAGTCTCCAAAAACTTTTTCCATCACTTTGAGAAACTTTCCCTTGTTTTTTAGAAACTTACTGAGGCTGGCCTTAAACTTAACTGCGCAAATGCATTTTTTTTCAAGTCACGGGGATTGACTTTTTTTTGCCATGCCCGTCCCACAAGGGTGGGGAATTTCCCCACGTTTGGCTTTTTAAATCAAACCGTCAAGAATTTCCCAAACCCCCACCACCCCTGAAAAAGGGCGGTATTTCCTCGGGGTTTTTCGGGTTACTATCGGGGCCCTTTTTTAAAACCCATGCTTCATTGCTAGGGCCTCTGAAAACGACCTTTAAAAAGGATGTTCCTTTTGCTTGGAAAGGTCCCCAAAAACAAAGTTTTTTATACTTTTTTTAAAAAGGGACTTCACATGGGGCCAATTCTTTTCATTTCCCTGACTCCATATGCCCCCTTTAAATCTTTTTGACAGATGCTTCGGCACTAAAGGGGTGGGAGCGGTTTTTTTATTTCAAACAGTTTTAAGGGAAACCCCCAGGGTTTTTGCATATTCCAGTAAGTGTTAATAATTAGAGTCACGGTACTCAGTAAATCACCTTGAAGCTCTAGCTTTTGGTGTGGGGTCTTAAGCACTTTTAAGGGAAAATTCTTTGGTTATCCCCTTACGTTTCCCGGGGCGGATCACAAATGCGGTGCCCGATCTCTTTTTAAAAGGAAAAAACCCTTTTGGGCCCTGTGGCCCGGGGGTTTTAAACCCATTCAGGAAATTTTTATCCTACTATCAAATATATACCTGGAAATAAAATCATGTTGGGAGACGCACTTTCACGCACAAATTTCCCGTACAGGGCCCTTTAGACACTTCAAATTTCTCTCTACAAACTTAAAACGAAGGGTCCGCCAAGATCCTGTGGGGGTCAAAAGTGATTTAAAGCACTTAAACTGGAAAAATTTAACTTTAAATTTCCTTTAAAATTTTCATTTTCCCCTTTTACAGTTTTCATAGTTGAGGAATTTTTTTGTCCGTAAGGGGCACTATGGACAGAACACGGGTTAAATTTAAATAGTTATTCCTACCCTCTAGTGGAAACTGCTTTAAAAATATTTTACGACATTCCCAAGGGAGGAAAATCCAGGTAGAGACCCAAAATTTTCCCCCGCACGTCGTAAGTTTTATTGGCCTACCATGCGCATCGATGCAGAGAAAAATGTTAAACCCAAATTTTCGTTTTATGTGGCCAAACCAAAGGGAAAACGAATACTGCTCCTATCCTTGAAAATTTCCCTTTTCCTGAGTCTTTCCCTTTTCACCGGGCATCGACTTTTTGCAGCTTTCCCCGAAGTCCCCAGGGTTTCCCCCTTTTACTAGTATGTATAGATCACTTCACACGTTTTTGTGATTCTGTTTTCCCTTGCCTAACGTCTGCTATAAAAGGTTGTTCATGCTCTAAACTTCAAATTTAATTTGCACCTACACAACTCCTAGAGTGGCCCTGAATTTTTCTAATAAAAAATTCTTCATAAAATCTGTGGGGGGCATTTTAAAAATTTGCAAACTTTCATTACTCTTTATCACCCTGCGAAACAAAGGGTTGGTAGAAAGGGCTAATAAGAGATTCTTGATGTCCCCTTTGCCATTTTGCTGGGGGGTTTCATGACTTTTGGGGAAGGGCTGGCTTTCCCTGTAGCGGCTTGATTTAAAATTTTAGGGAAATTCCCCTACAGGAAAGAATCCACATTTCATTTTTTTATGGGGGTCGACAAGTTTACTTTCCTTATGATGTGCTTTTTTTCAATCTCCTGTCCCTGTCTACTTTAGTGGGCGATTTTTGCTAAAAATTTAACTAAGATCCTTTCAGATCCTTCCCAGATCGTTCGAAAGGAAAAATTAAGGCTTCTCGGGCAGGAGATGATAGCGTAACCGCATAGTAAGGCTTTCCGGGGTTGGCCCAAATTTTCCAATAGGTGATTTTGTATGAAAAAGTTTTTCCTAACGCCAAAAAAGTTTTTGTTCTAAAATTTTTAGGACCCCAACTTTTGGGCCAAGTAAAAATTTAGGGACATAAAAATTTTACTTCTTTATTTAAAAACATAATTCCCACAGGGCGTAGTACATGCTGATAGGCTAAAAGAGTCCAAACTGACCTCTCATGCACTGACCAAGCCCCCAACTTAGGTTTAACCGGCCCTTTAAAGTTTTTCATGTTTTTTCTTGTTTTGCCTTTGATTTTTGTAGTAAAAATACTATTTTTGCTAGTATTTTATTTTTAAGTTTCATTTCCCTATCTGGGGTATATGTAAATTTTGGAAAGATGAAACCTTTTTTCCTTGGGGCCCAAACAAATTTGGCCCGTGAGGACACTTTGGGGGTGGCCGAGCGATGTGCTGGTGGTATTAGCACATATTGTATAAAAATAAGGGGAACCCTTAAACTATAGGACTTTATGAAAACATGTAACCTTTTTTTTAAAACCCAAGTGGTTAAACCCAAGGGGGTGGGCGATTCCGCCCAAAATGTTTTTCCCCCCAGACGCCAAATCGTCAGTGTGGGCTTTGACCATTGGGGCCCGAGAGGTCATGGTCCGTGTGCCTTTCCCAAAATTTTTTTTTAAAACCCCCAAATCTACTTTCAGTTTTTCCCTTCCCCCCACTGGAAAAAGACATTGGGGGGTCCCCCAGGGAGGCTGGGACAAAAATGATGATTGGAAGGCCCGGAAGGGGGATGACTCAGGCCACTTTAATGGCGGGGGAAAATGTATAATTTGGCCCCTCTGATGACGGGAAGAGTTATACTCAGGGCCCCTCTAAAGATTTGGGGATGGGGAGTGCCCCAAAGGAAACCTTTTTAAAGGGGGGGGGGGATTTAACTAAATCGAATTTTTTAGGGGGGGTGGTGGCGAACTCCACTGGGTTGCCCAAAATTTAAGGTGTGGGCGGCCTCCCCTGTTTTGCCACTCCACCAAAAAAAGCTGAGGGGGAAAAGTATTTCTCCCGTCGTTTTCTCTAGGCGCTCTTGATTGCAAGGGCCTTCGTCTTACTGCATCCACAGGATGAGCCCCGTTTGAAAACGGCCTCCCAGGTGGTTTGGGGGTAACGCTTCCCAGTTCTGTCTGCAGCCGCTCCATGAAGCATCGAGGCACCAGGAGGCTTCGTCGCACCAGGCTTTCGGCCTCCTCGTCCTCCTCTGCGTCGTCTATAAGTTGTGACTTCCGAGGACATTGGTCTCTCACGGGGTCTGGTTCCAGAAGGAGGAGGACCTGCTCACCAGCCTCCTCCAGCACGTCCCTCCTCCATCTCAGGGTGTTTGACCTCCTGCGAGGCTGCTGTGTCCTGCAGGGAGGCTCGTCCTGCTGATCCTCGGCCCCGGGCCTCGTTGGCAGCCTCTTTCGTCAAGCCTGGTGCGGGCAAGGGTTGCCTTGCTTCCCTTCCCATGGGGCCGGTGGTGGCGTGTCAGGGTCTGACGTGCACAGGAGCACCCCGCCACCAGGACCCCCAACACAACCACCACCGCCACACACACGGTCAACACGAAGCAGAACACAAACGTCATGTGTTTCTGCCAGGCCTTCTGGGCCTGCTTCAGGCAGGCCAGACGTTCCTTGCTGCCCAAAGCAGCAAGGCAGGCAGCATCAAGATCCAGGCAGCATCTCCCTCCAGCTGTCACTCAGGGGGAAGCCGCTTCCGCCAGGGGATCCCTTGGGGACAACCAGCAACGAGGCGACCACCAGGTGGCATATTCCCCACGCGTTGCCCATTCGGCAGCTGGCTGCCCTCTACGCATGGCTGTAGCTCCGAAACTAACCACAGGATTTTCTTAAAAATAACCTCATTGTGATTCCCACACAAAGTTTTTTTAAATAAGTCAACCTAAACCAAACCCTAACCTAACCAAAACTTAACGTTTTTCTAACCTTACCAAACCTAGCGGTCTGCCGAAAAGGGAGAGCGCGGGGAGAATATGCCACCGGGTGCCCCTGCCCCTTCCCCAGCAGGGTGATGTGTGATTGGGGCCCTGCGCCCCTCCGGCCCTCATTCCCTGACGCAACATTTTCGGCCTCCAGCACCAAGCCTCACCAAAAAAGCCAGGAAAGAAGTGAAGAAACCGGAGCAAGGTGGACCCTCATAAGGGGATGGCAGTGGAGGGCGATGCCCCACTGAACCACAGAGTCGCCGCTTGGCTCATAAAAAGGGTCACACCGTTTGTGTCTTGCATCACATAACATATATCCAAGTAACATTACCATCTAAAAGATCAATGTAATACTAATAGCGTCACCATAACACAAGTGTGACATGTTTTCTGCTCACACTAACCATCACCATTAATTAGTGAATTATGGAACTTTATGTGTTGCTGTTATTGCTTTTCGCTGCCTTCCCCTACAGCTTGCATATCTGCCTGGTGTTGGTGTTGTGCTTCTCTGGCTCACACATGACACAGTGTTTGTGTATGGCTTGCTGGCGAACACCCTCGTCACCACCACCACCCCCACCACCTTACTGCTTGCTTCCCTTTGTGCTCCATTGTACCAGGAACAGACTCGCATTTTTCCCCCTTCTCCTCCCCCCTCTGACTATATTTGCCTGTCTTAAGATCCTTGGGAAAATTATTTTTCCCTTTCCCCTTTCTGGCCTAACCCCGGGAAGGCTTACGTCCTGAGGAGTCCCCCCTATTGTTCTAAAAAACTGTGCTTTGGTTTTGCACCTTGCCTATAAAACTTTTCCGCCCTTTGTCTATCTATTCCCCTTTCCCTTGCTGGAATTTGCTAAAACCCCAAAACCTTTTCCCTAAAGGGTGCCTTTTCTAACCTTCAACTACCGCCCTATAGCTTTGACTTCCTGCTTTCAAAGTTTTTGAATCTATACTTAATAAAAACTCTTAAATAACAACACATTTCATATACAATACGGGAAAAGCGAGTATAGGAGAAAGCAATCTCTTTTGTCGTAAAGACTAATCACTAATTATTAATTAATTTTAATAGGGTAAAACTATTAATTCGAATATTCCCAGCCCACTCAGAATAAACCTAACATGAATCCTGTCGCATTACGTGTCAAATCACGTTGGGGCACCGTGAGACTGAATCGAGGCCTATTACCTCTAGCCGTCACGCCAACTTGGGCTATATGGGCTTTGTGGCACCTACCCTGAACCGATCCTTCCCATCGGGGTTATTTTAAAGAGAAAATCCGGCGTGGAGGGGCCAAAGGGGCCCCCAAAAGGCTCGTGGCTGGGGCAAGTTTGTTTCTTTCGAGAGCTGCTTGTAGGGAAAGGACCTGCATGGGAACTCGCGCGTGGTGACCCCTGGGAGTGGCGTCTGGGGGGGCGGGCGCGCGCCCCCCGGGGTATGCCCCCCAAAGATTATTGAATGAAGTCAATGACTACATTGGTACTCCAAAGGCTCGAAATTAGGAACTCACACCGAATTCGGCGCACCAGCATTTGGCTACAATCAATCATTTGGGGGGATACGCCGGCGGGCGCTCGCCCCGCCAACCCTACGACGCCACTCCCGGGGGGCACCCCGCGCGATTTCCATGCAGGCTCCTTTTCCCCTACAACAACTCTCGACAAAAACATTAACTTGCCCCAGCCCGAGCCTTGTGGGCGCCCCCTTGGCCTCCCCACGCCGGATTGTCTCTTACAGATACAACCCGATGGGGAAAGGTCGGGTTTTTGGGTACGTGCCAAATGCCCCTATACCGAAGTTTGGCCTGACGGGCTATGCGGGAATAGCCTCGATTCAGTCTCACGTGAATCGCTGATTTGACACGTAATCATCCACGATACCCCCCTTTCTGCGAAGACCTTATTACCCCAAGGGATTGATTCGTCCTTTAAGTCACTTTTTAGTGTCCCCTTCTCACAAACCATAGAGTAAGACAGGGTCACAAACGCTTAAGATCCGGATCTTTGTCCTCCTGCACAGGGACCGAAAAAAGCCAAATACTCCCCCCTGGGGGGTCCATAAAACCTGGGGCCCTGCCAATCCGCCGTAAGACTTCTTGACGTGCTCGCCGTCATTTGGACGGCGCTACCAAGGTATGTAAAACTTTCCAAGATCTCATTCCTCTGCCACAACGCATGAACAGCTGTACTGCTGTCATCTAGTAGTCTCCAAACACCTGACCTTGTCTTGAGCCAGGATCCCTCAAGTCCCAAGCTTTTGCCTCCTCGTGTCAGCGCCTCGAGAGCCATCACCTAGGACATCCAGCGACTCAGCAAATGTTTATGCATCATCGCAAACAAGATCATTGATCTTGGTGTTGCGACGGATGCTCCACAATCACTTTGATCTACCACCCTGTCCAAATACACAGATCCCTACAAGCGTTGAAAGTGATGGGGCAAGGACGCACCCCTTGACTCACTCCTGTAATTCAACAGGCAGAAGCTGGATACACCTAGCCCCAACTTCAACAGCACTCTTAGTCCAGAATACAGACCATTATCAAACATAGTCCTTGCAGGAATATCCTTCAGTCGCGAAGATCCAGTAGTGACTCACGAGCACTGAGTCAAACGCCTTCTTGAGATCAACATGAGGCTGCAAGCATCCCCTGTCGACTCAAGTCGGCGTTCCCCAGGACACGAAGCACTAGGATACGGTCCCGTTTTGACTTACGCAGGCGTGACCCCAGTACTGCTGCGGTCTCTGATGCTTTCACCAGATTAAGTCGAATTCGTGTCAGCAATATATGGCAAAGCACCTTGCCTGGTACGCTTAGCAGTGTAATACCGTGGTATTGTTGCAGTCCTGACGGGCCCCTTTCTCCTTTCCAAGCATAGGGACGACGTCCCCCTTTTTCAGTCAGGAGGAATGTACCTGATTGCACACGGGCAGTCAGGACAGCATGCAACCCGCGGATGCATGGCCTCACCCCCAGCTTTGAGTAGCTCCGCATGATATTACAAACTACCATCTGCATTTCCACCTTCAACTTTGCTACACCTCTCTGACTCGTCAAGAAGGGTGCTGTTTCGTCATGGAGGATCTGGCCTCCACTTCATGCTGTAACCCCTATGGTTGAGCTGCTCAGTTTGGAGGTCACCGTGAACAACTTGCCGAAGTACTCAGCCCAACGAGCCATCTGCCCATCCATGTCCGCACGAAGCGCCGTCTGCAGTTCGAATAGCAGCTCCCCGAGAAGGAGACTTGGAAACGGATCTTCTTCCTGGCTCAGGTAGCGGGTCGGAGGTCTTAAGCGTTCAAATGACCCTCGACATCCTTCAGACGAGACTCGCTGACATACCTCCCCTTTCTCCCTCCAGGTAGGGTTTCCTAGTCCGGCGTGACAGAGCCCTGTGCTGGTCCCGGTTCCCAGCCAGCCTTAGCAGCGCGACTCTCCTCGATTTTCTCCAGTGTCTCTCCGTAGAGACAAACCACGCCTTGACCTCGGTCGCTCCCCAGTATAGCACTCTTGGCAGCTTGTAGAGTTTCACGTTTGAGGTATCCCACAGTTCTACAGTATCCCCGAAGCACCGAGCACCTCAACCGATTTGAGACTGCCACCCCCGGCATAACTCATGAGCATGTCAGTCCTTCAGTTTCTCAAGATGAAACACAGTATGGTTACCCTTGAAGATTCTTCTGGACTTTGACATGAAGCTTAAGTGTAGCAACAACAAGTCTGTGATCTGCTCCAAAGAACTCAGAGCACTCCGGGTATGAGGATCCTCCAAACGATACTAAGAGGATGTGGTCGATCTCCTTACTACCCTCCGGCCATTACTATACCATGTCCGAGTGCGGTACAGCTCTGGTCTCTATCCCAAGAACCTGCAATTCTAAACTTCTGGACCTTGTCAAAGTTCAGATTCAGATAACTGTTGGCTGTTGCTGTGATCCTCCACGAGTACTAACGAGGATGTGGTCGATCTCCTTAGTCTACCCCTCCGGCATTACTATACCATGTCCACGGGTGCAGCTCTGGTCTCTGATACCAGGAACCGCAATTCTCCACCTTCTGGACCTTGCAAATTTCAGAAGGCCAGAGAACTGTGGTGTTTTCTGGTACGGAGCCATGGGACCCACACACAACTCGTAGCCATCTCTCCAGTGCCAGTAGTAGCATTGAAGCGCCCAAGACAATGAATGTGGCTATGGCTATTAGGCTATGAACACAGTTAAGAAATTTAAGCACATACTCACGATTATACTATAATCCCTATTCGAATACTGGGATATTCCCCTTCTCCCCCGCACTCCAGACAGGATGGACAAGCCAGTCCTCGTCCCGCACGCCAGCAGCACGAACACTCTCCTCTCTTTTTCAAACGCATCTCTCTTACGGGCTCAAGCTAGCCCGTGTTCCTACCCCAGCTTGGAGGCCCGATAAAAAAATGCTTTTTTTTTTTTTTTAAATGGATTATTAGATCTAAGCATATTCTTAAACCATACGCAGTTCATAGTTTAACGGTGCACGATTGGAGGTTGTAATAAAATAAGAGAACGGATCCATATCCGAAGACATACATTCATAATTATATAAGGTAAAAAATAATTATTCTTACAATGAATGAAAAAAGTGTTTCATATGATACTATTTGAAACAAAAGCACATCGTCATTGCCAGTGAACAAATACAGTAGACTTACTTAATGTTGTATGTATACAGATGCATTTACTTTAAATCATTTTGGTTACTGGAAAATGTATTAGTGACTTAAATATTGCATTGAACGAAAAATAAGTTATTAACCGGTTTACAGGGATTTTCAAAATAGCGTTTTGCTCAGGAAGGGCGTAAATATGATAATGTTTTCGTTTCCGTTTTTGTTCCGTCTAATTTCGTTCGTTTCGGTTTTTCGTTTTCCGTTCCCTTAAACGTTTCCAAGCCGGAACTTTTTGAATAAGACACAATAATTAGGAAATGCACTTAGTTGTAGTACTAGTAGAATTTTGTTCTTAAGTTGAACTATGTATTCAAATGTTGTGACATATTACAAAGACTGTTATGTAAGCCAGAATTAGAGAGAGACCAGAAGACGGTGTTTTGATGCCCTCTTGACCTCCATAAGTCGCTTCCTTAGACACCCAGTGAATGTCCCATCTTGATATTTTGGGTGGCCCAGACCCGGACCAGCACTGTTGGACTTATTTCGTGCGCCAAACTCCATTAGTATAGAGATATGGAGCACTTCAGAAGACGAAGCACAGCAATATCAAAGATGGCTTACCAGGTATGCAACAAGATTGGATGCCTCCTTAGCTAGAGACGCCATACCAGCAGCACCAGTGAGTTAATCGAAATTAATGGAAGAATTTGATATGAGACTTGCTAGATTTAGAAGAGTCCCGCAAGAAAGAATGTCAAATAGATCCTGACGAGTTTAGATAAGTCTTAGATGAAGCAGACGTTACAGGGAGAAGGTCGGCAGACTAGAAGATTTATGGGGCAGATAGACTGAAGGATTTGACTGTAGCGCCAATGATGTCAAGTATTCGCCAGACCTCTGCAATACTACACAGTCCTTTCAATGCCCGACTTCCCAACTTAGAGTTACCCAAATTTGAATGGTGAATAACACAGTGGCAAGTTTTTGGGAGGCAATTGTTCGTCCACATATAGATAGCAAGACTGCCTACCAATACCATCAGCAATTTAACATACCTACTGTCCTTTTAGAATGGCACTGCTAAGGATGTAGTAACACGTGGTGCCACACCACATGCGAACTTACACAACAGTCATTGGCCTGCTCAAGATCGGTTGCAATCCTAATGTGTATTCATCCATGCACTGTACAAGCCTCCCTCTGCTCCTACAAGTACTATGACCAGGGCAGAACTACATCACGCAACTGTGGAAACTTCGGGATGAAGTGGGCTAGACATTCAGAATCCTGGAAAGCCTTGGAGTCACCGATCAGGCGAGTGTGAAGTTATGTTTCACCCAATGATAGTGTTCCGATGCCGACAGAGCTAGCTCCGTTGGAGTGTTCAGAGACTGCATTGGCCACGTAAGTGATCTCGATTGGTTTGCTCGAGTGCTACCAGTGGAAATTGGGGTGCTTGAGAGAAGTGAGATGTACAAGACAATTTTAAGAATGAAGAAAGTAGGAAAGGTTCTAGCAAAGCAAATAAAAAAATGGTATTTGCACAGCCTCAACCTTACACGCCACCTTCCGAAAGAAAACTTAGGTTGTGTTTTTTTTTAGTAAGAAGAAAACCACAATTCGAAATGCTATAGGATATTGGCACTGGGGAGGTTAGCAAGGCTTTGAGAAAATTGTAGTTAGGAGTGGTGTTTAGATGTCTGAAAAATGGGCATATTTCTAGAAAGTTGCACAGCTAAGTGTACAAAGTGCCAGGGTGGACCATGAATGTAATAATGTCGGGTGTTACGGTAACTATGTTCTCCAAAGTCATGCAGAGAAAATAACGAAAGGGTCCACAAGCTACAATGAGAATATATCAATGCTATCAGGGCCTTTATAGTAAAACTGTATTACATCAGCTAAGGTAACGGTAGTGGATAGTAATGGAAAAGTTATCTTTGCCAAGCTGTTGTTTGATAGTGGTTGTGACTGCACCTATGGACTTTAGCAACAGATTTGTCAAGAATGCAAGCCAACTGGGTCACTAACGCAGAAATCCCTTACAGTAGTTTTGGTGCCATAGCTTTAAAAGAAAAACAGTAATGTGTAACAAACTAAAGATTATGGATATGACGGTAATACAGTTTTTTCCATTGCAGCAGCAAGCATTCCCAGTATATGTCAACCTCTGTACGACCAGTAGTTCCAGCTCGATGTTTCTAAATGCCTTTAGTCATTTAAGGTTAGCTGATGATTTTGACGCATAGTTCTCCCATGGTAAATAATATTCTCCTTGGTCTGGATTACTACTGGAATCTCTAACCTCTGAAGATGCTATTAAGTAGGAAACATTGTTGCCATGCACTCTGTGTTGGTTGGATTTTGTCTGGCAATATTGTAGAATATTAGACTCTTCAGTATGCATGCTTCACCTCAGCTATTATGCTTTCTAATGTATCTGAGACTGATCTGTCAACATTTTGGGATCTAAAAGGATTGGTATTAGTAGCATAGAGAATAAGGAAAATACCGAGATGCTGTAGTTTGAAGAGTTTTAGTAATAAGGCAAAATTTGTGAATGTCGGTATGAAGTACAGTTAACCATGGAAGGATGACGCTATGAGTATACCTTGATGAATATGAAAACGCTATATCCATAAGAGGTAAATAAGCTTTTGGTTAAACTAGATAAGGATGAAGACTTGAAGCTGAGTATAAAGAAGGTTTTTGATAGTATGAATCTGTGGGGATAATTGAGGAATTGCCAATAGAGAAGATTACTTGTCCGTAGCCCCTTTAATTATCATGCCCATATACCTGTTTTTAAGTTAGCAGTATACTACAAAGGTGCGACCGTCTTTGATGCTTCGGGCCAGAGACCGAATTGAATCTCCCTTAAATGATTGTAATGGTGCGGTCCCGTCCCTCAACCCAACTGGTGGAGATATGATTAGATTTATACGCTGCCCTATGTGTTTCTGGTGAATTTGCAAAGGCTTTTTGCCAATAAGTGTACCTAGCAAAGATAGAGATATTCATAGATTTCTACTTCCATGTGAAAATGGGTGAGATACACATTAGATTCCTAAATTTATTCTTTCTGCAACGACTCAAGTCTTTTGCTCTACCTCAATGTTCCTATGCATACCACTTTAAGTAAATTCCCTAAGAGTGAAGAAGTTGTTCAGGATTTTGCAAATGATATGTATGTGGACAACTGGTTAATTGGAGCTGACAGTATTAGAGATTCAACAAGTAAGTACAAGACTGCACATGAATTATGGTGAAGCCACATGTCCCTTGAAAAAACTGTATCCAGGTGTATTGATAGCATGTAAGGTTAGGTGATTAGATTTGTTTTGAATTGGGTGTAGGATGAAACTAGTAGTATATTCGTGTCTTAAGTGGTGTAAATACCAGGCGACCCACCTTATCATACTATGGCTAGATTTAGATCCTGACGGATTTATAAATCACTAGAGAGGACAGTAATTGGTCTAATAGCTAAGATGTTTTTGATCCTTTGAGATTTATAGTCCTTTCGTTATTTATCCAAGATATTATTTCATGCTTATGGACATTAGGTGTTCTTGGGAATGATAAATTGGCCGTGTGTACTTAGAGGTTAGTTTAGGAAATGGAAATTCGTACTCATTTCTTGAGTTTCACTAGTTTAAATATGATGCTACTTTACTAATGTACAGTGGAGGGTATTGAATGACATTTGAACTGCATGGATATGGGATGCCTCAGAAAGGGGTTATGGTGCTTGTGTGTACTAAGACTTTTTCAAGGTAGGACCAATGTCAATCGTCAACTGGTCATATCTAAACAAAGGTAGCACCCATTAAGGGAAGCTAACACTGCTTAGTTTGGACTAATGGGAGCACTTGCGTGTGCAGATTGCTTACATTGTTAGAATGCCCTAGATATAAGACGCAAATGTAACAATCGCTGGTGAGCAGATTCCACCATAGCCTTAGGAGGATAAAGGGTGATCCAATAGAAAGGATTTGTTTGTAGCCAACAATAGAGTTAGAGAGATCCCAACAATTGACACCTCCTAGCGTTTGGTATCACTTTAATGGATCAGATAATCCATCTGACTTGATGACTCGAGGCTTACTGTTTGGGAGAACCTTGTTGACAATAGCTTCTGGTTCAATGGTCCTAATAACACATGTCTGATCCCAATTGTAGTATTAAGGATGGTGGTAACTCCAACACAACATACTGTGCAGTGATAGTGAATCTGAATACAACATAGCCTGTTTAACTGTACAAATTCAGTTTCCATGTTTGGCCTGAGAAATACAATATCTTAACAAATCATAAGGATGTTGGATATTTCTTTGATTTAACAACAACTGTAGAATAAGAAATTTAAGACTTGGTTTAAAAAGACAGACATTTAACTAGTGAAAGAATTAGATATGCCAAGTACCAAATTAGTATATGTAACTCAAAGAGGGCATTCTCAGAAGAAATCCAAGCTCGTATGCATGGTAAGAAGTCCATTCCTAAGCATTCCAAGTTAAATAATTAGACCCATTTATTGATGATGTAAGGATCATAGGTAGCTTGAGTATTCAGATTTTAAGTTATGATTCAAACCACCAGTCAATTCTCCGCTAAAAAAAGGCCCTTTAGTAACAGTTAAGCTTCTAGTACAATTTCAACATAAATTCTTTAAAACATGCAGGTGTAAATAGTACTGACTGATTTCATCATTAAAAGAACCATTGTTTGGATAATTGACCTGAGGCGGATGACTAAGACTGTCGCAGGAATGTTTGAGTTTCGCAGACATGATAGCGAATCCTGCAGTCAACCAGCCAGCACCTTTACCTGACCTGCGAGTCAACCCTGCTCCCCCGATTCGCAATCACGGGATCGACTTTTAGTGCTGATCCTTATTTAGTGCGGACCATCCAGGAAAGAAGTTTTATATTCTACTTTTACATGTGTAAAAAGGGCAGTAGTTAGAGCAATTCATCTTTAAACTCACAAATCTATGTCATTGGTCGAATGTATGCAGGCTATAAGTAGATTCGTTGCTCGTAGGGACTTCCTAGTGTTATCTTATTCGACACGCCCAGACCTTTGTGGCGCCTCCTTTGGGTTACTAAGGTGTTTGCGCATCTAACACCTAAGGGGGAGGTTCAATGTACCTAGAGCCCCATGGTGGGGTGGGTGGTTTGAAAGACTGCATAGGCTCCGTCAAGTTGGCTCTAAGAAAGACTCTAGGAAGTCAAATATGTATAGGTAAGAGTGAGTTAGTACCATTCTATTGAAATTGAAGCTGCATCAATTCTCGCCTTTGACCTTTGTGAGTGATTGACCCAGATTTTGACTCATTATATTACTCCATTTCACTTTATTTCCCTTGTAGAAATATAACATCTAAGTCCTCTGTTAGGTTGAGCCTTATGTTTAAACACTTGAACTTAAATATCAAGAAAGGATACGGAATCAGAGATTAGAACACTTTTGGAATGTATGGAGTAAAGGACTATGTTAGTCACTTCCCCCTGTATGAAGGTTTCAACAGAAGTGTAATTTTGGAGTGTGTCGACGGTTACTTATAGTGAAGATAAGGTACCTTAGGCTACAATGGCCCCTCGGAGTTATTGTAAATGTATATCCTGGTAAAGATAGCTTTGTAACGCCAGTTGGATGTTAAGACCTAGAAGATACAAAGGTGTTGTCAATAGAGCAGTATACAAAACTACATTATTTAGAAATAACTAGAGCAATGTGATAACCTTTCTAAACAGTTTATTCTAGTAATGTCAATGGTAACCATATCCTCGGACTATAGTGATTGTAACCCATACTGAAGTACCTGTACTAAGTCAAGGTCAAAGATGGTGCATTAAGAATGGCACTGGAATGCACCAGGTATGCAGCGACTGCCGTTTAAAGGTGACATGGGATCGAGTACATGTGGGAAAGACATTCGAAAGCAACACTTACCAGGCTAACCATCACCGGCGGGCCGACGTAGGCTGTAGAGGCGCGCGAACGGCGCCGCCGGCGGCAATTTACTCCGTCTCACCCTCCGAGGCGCCGCTGGTGTATTTTCAGACGGGATTAATTTACTATGTTGAAAATTAAGTACATATTTCAAGAATTGAATATTTATATGTGTAGAACATTTGAACAAACAGTTCTATGATATCTTGATGTAGTATTACATCATAGTGAAAAGCAGCGGCACCTTGACCGTCAATCCTCCGGAGGCCACTGGCGTCTGTACCGTATTTGTAGTGGGAAATATTAATTTCTATATTATATAATTACTCATAATATACATAGTCTCTCCAATATCGTTACCATCACTATTATTAGGCCTGTTCAGCTATTCAAAATTGTTATAAATTTTTATAATAGTTTATAGAATTAATCATATTTCAGCTTTATTTCAAATATTTCCGAGCGTCATCAGGAACACCGTATAGATACATCGAAATAAAGATGAGATACTTACATATGAAGAGTTTACCATGAACAAGGGATATCAGTTTGTCTGTGTGTGTAGTATCATATAAAAAATAACACTTGATTAACCGAGGCGACGATTATTACGGAATAACACAAGGTCATATTTTCCCTTATTTCAATAACTTCCAACATATTATCAACGACATCCATACTCAACGGTATACCTAATTCTAGGAATATGTTGATGATTGGTAGTCAACATATGGATAATATCATAGAATCTTAGAATAGAATAATTATTTGAAATCTTTTCTCCAGCTATCAATGCACTAAACTTGCCAGAACTACATACCTTCAAAGGGTTAAAAACCCACAAAAAGGCCTAAATTGTCCACCCTTAACCATGCGATAACAATAATTGAGAACTTAGTTAACATGTTTTTCGCTCCTTCATTATATCGAATAGACTGATAATATAATAATTGCCGTACACCGTTTTTTTAGATTTCCTTGACGGCGCCTGGCGCTGTGTCCTGATTGAAAATAATCATTACTTGGAAACGCACGCGTGGGTGGGATGTTGTTATGTTTTTCGCCGCACCCCTATATCCTTCTACATGGCTGTTCACTCCGTTCGTGTTCCACGTACAACCAGCTGTAAACTCAATACGAAAATGTGTTGTACTTTATAAATAAACAATGTCCGTATCAAATTATGATCCTAGCAATCTCTTTTCATCATATTACTGGATAACGACACAGGAATATTTTCTTGTTAATGTTCAAGCATTTGCATTGGTATATAATGTTTTTATAAGTAGTGAACGCCCATTAGTCTATTTAATCAGCTAATGGGTTGTGCAACACTCCCTTAAAAACTTACTATATCTGCAATATACTTAAAGTATAACAATAAATATTCCTCAATCAGTTAATTAACGCGGCAAATGGTCATATTCTCCTACGGCGGGCCGCTGGGAGCGGACCGTCCGGGTGAGCCTCTGAGCAAATTCCCAGCGGCCCTACGTCGTTACACTTCCGTCGGCCGCCGATAAGACATACGGAGGGCCTCCGGAGGCCCTCCAGTCCTTTGGGTGTTTTGCTGGGTATGTATAAGATCAGACTGGAACGAATGGGGAC
>JACEEZ010021567.1:12691-20191 GCA_016584305.1 Chionoecetes opilio
ATACATGTATAACATGATATACTGCGGGGTCATGCCTTGAGAATTTCCGCGGGTCTTGGGTGAACAGCGAGGCCCTGGTACTAAAATGGCGCCCAGTAGCGATTAACATAGGGCCTATGAATGACGGTACCCTCTTTACAGGGACCCTAGTAGTAGGCAGTGCACGCCCCGGCAGCCCCCGGCCCCTGATCAGGCTGTGTGATCACTGTGGCCCACTTCAGGAGCAGGTGGGACAGGAGCGGTGGATGTGTTTCAACGTGACCCAGGACATGGTGACCCGGGATCAGACACAGAGGCTGACCTCTGAGGCCTTCGTGTGCCACACCCTGCCCGACCACACCCTGGCGCTTGCCGAGGTCACCAACGGCACTGAGTCGCTCGTCAACCGCTACATCTATGGCGGGGTTCACACTACACGTTTTTGCTGTCCGTGTCTACGCGCCTGACGTCATCAGTGAAGTCACCCCCGTCTACGTGTTGAAGAATTGGGGGAAACAAAACAAACTGAGCAGGATGGCCGTCCACCCCGTTGTTCTCGCGCACTTAATTGAAGACAAAGACTATTTCCACCAGATAATCGCTGCTATCAGAGCCAGGCATCGGAAAAGAAGAATTTGGTCTCGGCAGCTGTTGATAGAAAGACCGCTTTGGGGTGAATTTCGGATGTTAATGGAACGAGAGAAGGCAATTGATCCAGCTGCATTCCATGGAGCTTACAGGTAAGATGACCAGAGTCCCGCTTTTTCAGCGTCTGTCATGTTTTTTTTTAATGTTAGTAAAACGTCCTCGACGGCCACTGTTGCGCAGTTATTATTCAACGCAATTCTCGGTTGGTGGTTCGCCGATAATTCCGGTCGACAACAGTACCATAAACCGCGGGCGGACACGTTCGTCACGCAAACATCCCGCTACGCTTCGCACTACCGTATAATTGATACATATACATTTGTCTTGATATCATCTGTTACTAAATCAAACCCCATGTCTAATATAACCTGATTAATCCTAACTAAACCGCTGATACCCTTGATGTTACCCTTTTCTGTCTTGTTATTTACAGGTAACTGGGGTGAACCCATTTAACATAAGAGTCAATGACCTATAGGGGTGATTGCCAAGGTGATGCCTATCTTGAAAGGCAGGTGTAATTTACCCAGCCCAGAGGCACACGTCAAATGTGGTAGTAATAAAAGTAGTCGAGCGGTTTCTTTAAAGCTTGTTGATATATAAGTACCAGTAACGAGGAATACAATCTAGTTATGTAAAACATGTACAACGTGAGGGAGAACAATAATAAAAGTCACGGTGTTCTTTACAAACGGCTAATGAAGCTAATGTCTTATAGACGGGCCAGAACAATTACTACGTGACAAGTACACACACACACACACAGACTCTCAAGGGAGTCTGCTATCGGAGCGCTAGGGCTCGCGTCTCCTCTTGTTCTGCCTCCTTCTGCCGTTCGACGTCTTTCATAGAGTAGTTTTCTTTTTATTGACAGTTGCTTACACATTTTTGTATTGTCTCTCCTTTTGATGAGTGGTAATCAGGCATGTGGTGATGACACAAACATAGACACAATTGTTTTCACATTCCAGGATGTTTATCAACTGCGATATGCGGCAATCACTGTATTGTCTCCACATACATTATTGACTTTGACTTGACACGGGTCTTACCATAAGACCCGTAGAACCAAGTTTCCGCCAAAAAGTGTATAACTACTCCTAAATATTGTCGGATTGAGCTGAAATTTGACATGCAAGTAGTGCTGTCAAAATCAATGGGGGTCGTCGGAAGAATTATTTTGCGTAAAACAAGCCCTTAATGAGTAATTAGCGTAAACTACTCCTAATTATTGTCAGATTGAGCTGACATTCGACATCCAAGTAGTGCTGTCAAAATCAATGGGGGTCTGAAAACAAACTTTTTGACAACTAGAACAAGCCCTAATGAGTAATTCACGTAGACGTTAATGCTGAACGTGGCTCGCGTCACGTTCCAGCCCAAAGAAAGGCCAAAGCAAAAGGGGCCAGAGGCTGGACTCTATATTGATATATATATATATATATATATATATATTATAATATATATATTATATATAATATATAATATATATAATCATAATAATATATATGTATATCATTTCTTTCCGAGTACAAACGAGTTAAAAACGTTAACGCATCCCAACGAAGCAAGACCCGAAAGTAAATTCATTGGCGAAAAACTGACACTCTACGATACTGTCAGGGACCTTATCCCCACACGCCAAGTGGCCCAGAACCACAACATCGGACTTAGACGACCTCATTCCCGACCATAATGGTTGCAGGCCGAACACCTAATAAGTCTCAACCGGGGCTATGTGAGTGGCGTCGAGGGCATCTGAGTACCTCGACAGCGGGGCTTTAGCTCCTCAGACAAAGAGGAAGTATTTTTAATCCATTGTGAAATTCATAGACTACTTGTATTTTAATATAGACTGCGTGGACGTACCCGATGAGACTGAAAACAATGAGACTTGCGTGTAAGGTTGGCAAGGGTAAGTAAAGTAATTATTTTGTTCTAACATGAATATATAATCACATACGCTTATGCACATTAAGATCATTGTCCTCGTTGTATTACAGCACGGGCCACCGCAGAGATGGTTACCGTAGTACCGCAGGATATGACTGCTGAAGAGCTGGAAGAAAGGAAAGAACACATTGAAAAGTTCATATCCTCCAACTTCATGAAATCAATCTTGGAATTCGTCGGGGCCACAGAAGTGAATGAAGAAGCTACTTTGATCGAGCCACATCAGGCGGTTAATGTACGTGATGCCATCATTACGTACATTATTGTCACCAGCCTCAGGCGATCAAAGGAGCTGACTCGATTCACTCTGGGCGAGCTGAAAAATGCCCGGCGGATCGTCGATACAGATGGAGAGCTTACTTTCGTAGTGATGATCAAACAACATAAAACAATGAAGCAGGGTAAGAATTTATTTGCTATTGAACAATGTTTTATATATCCTGGTCATGGACTTATATTGTTCTGAAATATTCATGATACTATTTTTCCAGGACCTGCTCGGGTGGCGTTTACTAAAGAGGAGATAAATGTAATACATAATTTTGTTGGTGTTTATAGACACACTATAACTGATTACGACAGTGAAAACTGTATGGCTTTCCCTTCAAGGGGAACTCCAGACGAGGGGTGTTGTGCCTTCATCAGAACGGAGGCAGTTAATAAAATAATGAAAAAAATAATTCATTAGGGCTGACCCGACTCACGTGGGTTCACGCTACACCAGAAAGGTTCTGGTATCCTTGTTGAGGGGGGAGAGGCAGGAGCCCTCGATAAATTTATTGATAGCTCAGGCGGCGAGCCACAGCCTGGCCACGGCTGGTCGGTATTACGATCAAGTCGGTAAGGATAAAGAGTTTGTTAAAATCGATACTTTGTGGGTGGGGTAAGGAGGGTGGAGTAATGGATCAATTCGCAAAAAGATATCGCTTCTCCCCCTCCTATGTCCCCACAATCTTCCTTGGGCAGGATGGAATTCTCGATCGCCACTTCTCCCCATGTACGTGGATGACCATAGATTATATTATATTACTAGCCTCAAAGCCGCCCTCCGGGCGGACTTTTTGGCTAGCTCCTGCGGAGGGCTATTGGTGGGCCTTCGGCCCACCACCTGTGTTTGGCAAACATGGACTCTCCAGATAGCCCCTTCTAACTTTCCTGAAATCATGGATGTAGAAATGTATGTATTCCCCCCACCCATTCACTCACCCATTACCCATCACCCCCCACCCATTCACTCACCCATTACCCATCACCCCCCACCCATTCACTCACCCATTACCCATCACCCATCACCCATCATCCCCAACCCATCACCCCCCACCCATTCACTCACCCATCACCCCACACCCATTACCCATCACCCCACCCATTCACTCACCCATTACCCATCACCCTACATCAAGGTTTCCTCAATTCTCGCAACCCACTTTTTTTTTCACAATTATCGCTAATAGGCTGCTAAAAAAAAGAAGAAAAAGTGATCGGATCATCTCATAATTGGGCTTAAAACCTTCCCCTGGTCAACCCGATTCCAAAAATGTGCCATATGAGGTGATTGCGCCACGGGGGGCGGAACCTATACCAGACACACACACACACACACACACAGACAGACAGACTTTCGCTTATTTTTACCATTACCCATCACCCCCCACCTATTCCCTCACCCATCACCCATCACCCCCAACCCATTCACTCACCCATCACCCCACACCCATTACCCATCACCCCACCCATTCACTCACCCATTACCCATCACCCTTCATCAAGGTTTCCTCAATTCTCGCAACCCACTTTTTTTTCTTCACAATTATCGCTAATAGGCTGCTAAAAAAAAAAAAAAAAAAAAAAGATCGGATCATCTCATAATTGGGCTTAAAACCTTCCCCTGGTCAACCCGGTTCCAAAAATGTGCCATATGAGTTGATTGCGCCACGGGGGGCGGAACCTATACCAGACACACACACACACACACACACACACACAGACAGACAGACACACACTTTCGCTTATATTATTATAGATTACCCATCACCCCCACCTATTCCCTCACCCCCAACCCATCACACCCCACCCATTCACTCACCCATTACCCATCACCCCACCCATTCACTCACCCATTACCCATCACCCTACATCAAGGCTTCCTCAATTAGAGAGAACTGAAACTCGAGAAATGCCAGTGGTCGCTGGCAGTTTTAACTCAAAGGTTGGTCTACTGTGTTTTCCCTCCGCGACTAATATTTTTCATAAATTAATTTCGCGATAAACATTGATGCACCGCATCTGAAAACCAAAAAATATAGTTCTTCTGTTGTTCTACTAATTATATGGATGACATGCATTACGATGGAACGTTCTATAATAGCAATTTAATGCAAATTACTCGCCTCGTGTAGCAAAGCTTAATATATTTTTTACATGTATATTGTGGCATGTAAAATTTGGGCGATGTTCACACTGTTTTCTAAGACAGTACTGCTGCGTCTGGCAAACGCTTGTCAAAATACAATAAGCAATGCCTTGGAAAAACGAAGAATAAGGAATGCCGAAATCGGCTGGCTGCTGCGACAATGTAGGTTATAATTGTGGAGGCGATACGCCGCGGCGGGGAGTGGTGGGCGGGGAGATTGTGGCGGGGAGATTGAATCAAAACATTGCCACTTCACGCGTCGACTCATTGCACTTCCAGGCTTTCTATCTGATTGATACACAATAATAACAGGAAAATATGACTGCCTAGGTAAAGATAACTTCTAAACATTCGTTATTGACTATATAATATCATAAAGTAGCATTTACCTCGCCTCCTCAACTATAACCTACTTGGTTATTTGGTTATATACAATGTTTTACAGAATCAGGCTTCTATACAATATACATATAGAAAAAAATCGTTCTTAATATTATACTTGTGTGTTTTAAGTGCAGTGGAATAAGCCCATATTTTTCTTTCAAGTTGACCAACTTTTCACCAAATTGTGAGTTAAAACTGCCAGCGACCACTGGCATTTCGGAGTTGCAGTTCTCTCTAATTAGAGAGAACTGCAACTCCGAAATGCCAGTGGTCGCTGGCAGTTTTAACTCACAATTTGGTGAAAAGTTGGTCAACTTGAAAGAAAAATATGGGCTTATTCCACTGCACTTAAAACACACAAGTATAATTTTAAGAACGATTTTCTTCTGTATGTATATTTTATAGAAGCCTGATTCTGTAAAACATGTATTTAACCAAATAACCAAGTAGGTTATAGTTGAGGAGCGAGGTAAATGTTACTCTATGATATTATACAGTCAATAACGTATGTTTAGAAGTTATCTATACCTAGGCAGTCATATGTTCCTGTTATTATTGTGTATCAATCAGATAGAAAGCCTGGAAGTGCAATGAGTCGACGCGTGAAGTCGTAATGTTTTGATTCAATCTCTCCGCCACCACTCCCAGCCGCGGCGTGTCGCCTCCACAATTATAACCTACATTGTCGCAGCAACAAGCCGATTTCGGCATTCTTTATTCTTCGTTTTTCCAAGGCATTGCTTATTGTATTTTGACAAGCGTTTGCCAGACGCAGCAGTACTGTCTTAGAAAACAGTGTGAACATCGCCCAAATTTTACATGCCACAATATACATGTAAAAAATATATTAAGCTTTGCTACTCGAGGCGAGTAATTTGCATTAAATTGCTATCTTAGAACGTTCAATCGAATGCATGTCATGCATACACTTACTAGAACAACAGAAGAACGTTCTTTTTAGTATTCAGATGCGGTGCATCAATATTTATCGCGAAATTGATTTATGAAAAATATTAGTCGCGGAGGGAAAACACAGTAGACCAACCTTTGAGTTAAAACTGCCAGCGACCACTGGCATTTCTCGAGTTGCAGTTCTCTCCAATTCTCGCAACCCACTTTTGTTTTCACAATTCTCGCTAATAGGCTGCTAAAAAAAAAAAAAAAAAAAAGTGATCGGATCATCTCATAAGTGGGCTTATGACCTTCCCCTGGTCAACCTGATTCCAAAAATGTGCCATATGAGGTGTTTGCGCCACGGGGGGCGGAACCTATACCACACACACACACACACACACACAGACAGACAGACACACTTTCGCTTATATTATTATAGACATCTGCACTAAAAAAAATACAATACACATATTCGAAATATCTTCTAACATGTTAATATATTTTTATGACCAACTTTTAATTTCAGGCAAGTTTCTCTGGAGGGCAAGGAATTCCCTGACATTCACCAACAGATTGCCCCCTCACCTGAGCAAAGGTATGTAATCAAAATAAGAATACTAATATGATGATATTTTCATTTACCTACATAATATGTATTTATGCTTCTTGAACCGCTGTGATTATTTCTTTCAGAACCCACTGGGAAGCAGAACCGGAGTCAGAAATGGAGCTGGAGTCAGAAATGGAGCCAGAGTCAGAAATGGAGCCAGAGTCAGAAATGGAGCCGGAGTCAGAAATGGAGCCGGAGTTAGAAATGGAGCCGGAGTCAGAAATGGAGCCGGAGCCAGAAATGGAGCCGGAGTCAGAAATGGAGCCGGAGCCAGAGCCCAGCCCTCTTGAAACCCTCCCGCCTAATAAAACTAGCAGCAGCCAAATGAGGTATATTAATAATATAGAGCTTACAATAATGATGTGCTAATTATATAATTTTTTTACATTAAAAGAGTGACGATAAACTCTAAATTGTTTTATGTATATTTTCAGAACACATCCTGAAGCAGGACATTCAGCAGAACCAGCGCCCTGCCCACCTCCAAGCAACTAGTTGAGCTGAAAAGAGGTATGATATCAATAAAAAATACGGCCAACAATGATTATATTATAGAATAATGTTTAGAAACGCTTATAAATATATTAAAAATGCTAAACTATTCTTTTGTTTTAACTTT
>JACEEZ010021567.1:22691-54667 GCA_016584305.1 Chionoecetes opilio
CCTCCAAGTTAATTAGGAACTTCCAGGCAAAGCATTGTCAGTACAAGGATAAGTCAAGAGAATTTTTTGAGCGCAAAGCTAAAGAACTGCGCATTGCACAAGTCAGGTTAAAGGCCACTACCACTATCGATAAAAAAAACTGCGTAAGATCTCATATATTGTGGCTCAGAAAATTTGCCAACAGAAATTGCCTCACACAATGGGGAGTTTTCTAATAAGCTCACGCTCAAGCCTGTCTCTCAGGCTCTCACATCCTCAGCACTTTCAGGCTGAATGATCTATCATTTACCGTAAATTCTCTGTACTTCTTTGGGACATCAGAATTACCCTTCAATACAACAACTGAAACAGTTCTTAATAAAAAATGTAGTTTATCATTTTATTTGTCTGCACTTGGTGAAAATATTGGCAAAACAATTGAATATTTGAAAACTCAATCTTTAAAAATCGTCTTTTCATAAAAAAACACAAGTTCAAGCAGAATGAGGCTTCAGGAAATATCTACTTGTATGTAAGCATTCACTGAGTACCTGTTTTGGGTGTATATGTCTCTCTTGCGACGAACATTTAACCAAGAAGTAATTTAAGTGCTTGGCACCTCAACGAACAGTCCGGGATGGAAGACAGTTGAGAGCGTTTGTTTACTATTTCCGTCTCGAAAGACGAAAGTCTCCTTTATGTGGGAAACGGTATGTGGGAGCGGATGCCACGAATATTCCAGTAGAGGATAGAGAGTGTGATGAGATAAGTGGGTGATAATAGTTAGGATGACAGTTTCTGGTATTGAGGAGTTAGGAGTATCAGAGATATGAGCTGTGAGGTAAGGAGCGGGCGCTGTGCTGAGTTCCTACCCGTGTGGTGTTTACAGGAAAGTGGATGATAACAGATCCTGCCGGCGGGATGGTTTCTGTGGAGATGCTGAACGCCACACTCTGTTTTGGTTAAATGTTCGTCGCAAGACAGACAGACACACCCAAAACAGGTACTCAGTGAATGCTTACATACAAGTAGATATTTCCTGAAGCCTCATTCTGCTTGAACTTGCGTTTTTTTATGAAAAGACGATTTTTAAAGATTGAGTTTTCAAATATTCAATTGTTTTGCCAATAGTTTCACCAAGTGCAGACAAATAAAATGATAAACTACATTTTTTATTAAGAACTGTTTCAGTTGTTGTATTGAAGGGTAATTCTGATATGTCCCAAAGAAGTACAGGGAATTTACGGTAAATGATAGATCATTCAGCCTGAAAGTGCTGAGGATGTGAGATGCGCGAGGGACATCTGGCGGCTTAGCTTTGAAAACTCCCCATTGGGGAAAAATTGATCATGCCTTGTGCAATTGAAATTGTCAGGGAAATGCTAGGGGATGAAAAAGCTAAGGCATTAACAAAAATTCCAATTACAAATGACACTGTGAAACGCCGCATCTCATCAATGTCTGAAGACATACTGGAGCAATGCACTGCACGTCTCCGTAACAATGACTTTGCCATCCAGCTGGATGAATCAACAGTAGTGTCCAAAATGTCACATCTACTGGCGTTTGTGCGCTATATGTGGGAGAATGAATTACGAGAGGAATTTTCGTTTCGCAAAGAGATGAGAACAACAACTACAGGAATGGACGTTTTTCAAACTCGGGATGACTTTATGAAGGATAATGGAATCAGTTGGACTAATTGCATCGGAATATGTACTGATGGCGCCGCAGCCATGACTGGCAGACATAAAGGAGTCGTGAAGAGAATATTAGAAGTTGCTCCCCGTGCCATTGCAACTCAGTTTTTTGCACAGAGAAATGCTCGCTGCAAAAGACTTGGAGCCTGGGCTTCACGCAGTTATGAACACTGCTGTAGAAATTGTAAACTTCGTTAAAGCAAGGGCCACAAATTCCAGACTGTTTGCTGCACTCTGTGAGGAAGTAGGTGCAGATTATATAATATATATCTCTACTTATGCATACAGAGGTGAGATGGTTGTCTCGCGGGCGGATGCTCACACGCTTTTTCAGCCTAGGGAGGAGCTGTTTTACATTCCTCTAAGAGAAGAAGCCTGAGTTGCGATTTCTTTAATGATGATAAATGGCTTCTTCAGCTGAGTTACCGGGCAGCGAAAGTAAATAAGCTGAACAAAGCAATGCAAAGGTCAAACACAAACAACATTTATCAGTAACCAAAAAGTTGAGGCTTTCAAAAGAAAGCTCAATTTTGTGGCATGTTCGTACCTCGTCAGGAATCATGATATGTTTGAAAATATGCATGCATTCATTCAAGACAGAGGCTTTAGTTTCAATTTTAGTCAAAGCACAGGTAACACTGTCCTGTCAAAGTTGTTGGAGAAATTCAACAGCTATTTCCCTGAGCTAACTGAGGAGCAGGCTGCTTCTTACCAGTGGATAAAAAACCCCCTTCATTGAGAATATTGAGATGAAGCTCCCAGAAGCCTCACAGTCAAAATTATTAATGGAGCTCATTGACCTATCATCTGATGGTACCATGAAGACTCGATTCAGTGCAGTGCCACTAAAAAACCTTCTGGGCTAAAAGTTTCAGAGTTCCCCGTTTTTTCAGGGAAAGCAGCTATGAAAGTGTTTTTTACCTTTCACCACCACCTACCTATGTGTGTCAAGCTTTTCGGGCCATGCCCAGCACTGAAAACTAAATATAGGTCAAGATTAAGGACGAAGATGACATACGTGTCAGTTTATCAAGAATACCCCCACGCATTGATAACATCATTGCTAGCAGTCAGCAGCAAGTATCACATTAAGTGAAACATAAACATAATTTGCAGATAAAGAAAAAGTTAATTGATCATAAACAAAATTTATTGTGGGAAGCTTTTTATATGACCATGTTATTTGTAACTAAATTTTTCAGAGTCGCTAAATAAGAGTTAACCATTTTGAAAGCCTAATTATTCTGTTTTCTTAGAAGTGAAGTTTACTTTATTTTCCATTTCGTAAATATAAACGGATTTTTTTACTTTTATTTTTGTATCTTGTTTGTACAATGAAAACAATCTGATAATAATAAACACCACTTCCTGTGAAAAGAAAACCTTTTATTAACCATTCTTACATACACATGTAAAATGACTATATCCTATCTAATCCCATACCAAGGGGTCCCCTGAATATATAAGTGGATGTAAGGGGTCCACAAAGCTTGAAAGGTTGAGAAACACTGCGGCCTAAACAAACACTTCATGCGCTCATTTCTCAATGGAATTTTAATCTGCTTACACCACAAGGAAGCCTGTTGAAATCTTGATTTTTATTCAGCTGTAACGTTTTGTGAAAAAACCCCGGTTTTCGAAATAATAATGTAATAACAGTTCCGCAGCCTAACTCATACCTTCCAAGCGTAACGGTTTTTTCGTGGCCAGAAAGGCACTTCTGTCAGTGAAAAACACGCTTAATGCGCTCATTTCTCAATGGAATTTTAATTTGATTACACCACAGGGAAGCCTGTTGAAATGTTGATTTGTATTAATCTATAACGTTTTGTGAAAAAACCCCGGTTATCGAGATGATACTGTAATAACAGTTCCGCAGCCTAATTCATACCTTCCAAGCGTAACGGTTTTCTGGAGGGGGAACAATTAACAAAGGCACTGATCAGTGTCATTCAGTCACCAGTGATTCAGTGAAGTCAGTGGCTCTGCTTCCGTGTTAAAGACAACACGTACTACCGCGACCTCTCTCTCGGGTAAGTCTCGCTCCCCACCGGGGATATATCATACGATTTTTTGCTCGATAAATATTCATTTTAAAGAACACTTGATTTAACACAAATTATTTACAACGGACACGATACACCATTTTTATTAACATCATTTTTACGTATGTATGTTTGTATGTACATTAATAAATTTCTTTTTTTTAATGTTTCTCACAATAAATGGTCACATTTTCTCGAGTTTCACATACATCTTATAGGATTGCCGACACATTTCATTAAGTACATGTTTTTTTCTCAACAAAATTCCCTTTGTTGCAGATTGGTATACGCGCTAGGGGACTTGACTGACAGCCCTTGAGGACATCCGTTGCGCTCCACCCAGAGCGTCGATAAGTTAAATACTATTAGCCTCATCGATCTTTGGTACTAGCCTTACTGCTGCGGTCATGTCCCTTCATACTATGCAGTCACGGCCTAGGATGGCCGCTGTCACAAATGCTGCCTTTGAGGACATTCAGTTGGGTCGCAAACTCACTGAACACATGAGCCAAGTCCATGAGCGTTCGGATACATTACAACAACAGGTTTTCCACTTACTGGAAACAAAATACGCCATTAACGTGACAACCTTTGTAGACAGTTGGCAGCCACGTGAGCGAGGACTCGCACTCTGACATGTGTACAGCAAGCCTATTGGTTATTACTCTGTCATGGCTTCTGCGTCTGTTTCTCTTGTAGAGGAAAAATTGTTCTATGATTTTTGCGCCCGAAAATATTTCTCTCACTTGAGTGATACTGAAAAACACATGGCTGAAATCTTTAGCAGCCAAGTCAGTATTAAAGTTTGGTCTGCTCCATGTAGGGCAAGCAAAAAAAATTATGAGAAGAGCTTCTTGCTCTCTCGACTAACTGTGTTGTGTTTGGGAAAAGGTGTCGATCCCATGACAAGTATCAACTTTGCTGCAGATGTAGCATCCTTGAGATATACACTCATGCAATTGATAGAAGAGTGCTCAACAGATGGTACCCACCATCATGATGAGGCATTTTCTGCACCCCAAGAAGTGTTTCAAAGAGAGGACGACGAGATGGATTCTCTCGATACTTTTTTTCTCAAGGATAAAGTCGTTGAGAAATCGTTCAGGCCTTGACTGGCATTGCGGTTCTCGAGTACCCAAGGGTACCAGAAAGTGTGCGTCAAGGTGACATGATGGCCCTGATGCGAGTGGTCAATAAGCAAAGCCGTAATGATTACTATGCTGCAATGCACTGTGCTCAGTCACACAAGAACTGTGAATTTTGCATATTTGCGGACAAACCACGCAAGGGAGCACCCAGATAAAAAAAATTTGCGCCAAAGCTTTGGGGCAAAGAAAAAGTCCATGCGTTTTCGGAGAACCCAACGGTGGTTTCCAAAAAAACGGAAAAACTCTCCTGTACCGCCGCCCCCTTTTGTGCCTTCCCATAAAAAAAAAACGGTGGGACGTTTTTTGCGCCCGGGCAGATTTCCCCAACTGCAACTAAGGAAAATTAAATCTGAAGGGGCCCAAATCCCATGGTCACAAAAATGTGTGTCCCCCTACGTTTTTCTTTTTTCAAAGGCGGAGGGATCACCCGCGACACTATCTACCGGGGGAAAAAGGACCTTTGTGTTCCGTTGCGGGGCAAAGTATTTATCGGGGGGGTGGCGGCCCAAAAGGTGGCCCGCTGTTGAAATGCTGAAAACGTGGTTTATAAATCCCCCCGGGAGGGACGGCTCAAGCTGTTGGCCCGTCTTATGACGGGCAGTAGTGAGGAGGCGAAAATTTCAGACCCCTAAAATCTATCAACCTGGGTCTGGTTTTGCTAGATTAAAACGCCCAGTGCCCACCACGGGGCCGGACCAAAAGCATTTGTGCAGGGCCAATGTAACTAAAAGAACCCCTCATGAAATAACCCTAGGTTTTAAAAGAGGTTGTACGAAGTCATATTTTTCAATTTTCAATAACAAAATATATGTGTATGGCTTTATATTTATAAAAATTTTTTTCCCCCGCAAAATCCCCGTTTGCGGGGTGTCATGGGGAGGCCATCAACTTTAAACGGCCCCTAGCACAGTGCCACTCGTACTTTGACAAAGCAGACGGCAGGAACCCCTCCTTTTATGTCGAAATTTGTCGACTGGGAAAAAATTTCCCCCGAAAATCCAGCGAAGAGGCGCAAAGACTAAACTTCAACAGACTCCCACAGAGTGGCAGTGTCTGCGAAAAAGGTTAAAGAGACTTGTACCCATTTTATAAAAGCCCGCTGTTGAACGAAAGTCACCGCGATATGGGGTGCTTTCGACGTTGTAAGTTATGCGAGACTAAAAGCCATGGGCACCAGGGAAAGAAAGCCTTTGGGTCGTGGCAGTAAAGATGACCCTTTAAAAAAGTTTTGATTGAAGGGTACAAAGGTACCTTGAAATCATGCGACATTGGGCACAAGCTCAATACAAAAAATATATGCATATATATCTTGACATGATCCAGGGCCCTCGGAGTGGCCGTACATGCCTAAATGGATCTTTTATCCCGAAATTTTCAAATGTGGAAAGCCAGATGCAGATATTAAAAACGATTTTGACTCCTGCCGAACATGGAAATGGAGCTTGTCCCCTTTCGGCACGGGTTTCCTAAAAAATGACCGGGAAGATTTTTCCCAGTTTTTTAAAGTTTTTGGAATGTCCAACTTTGGGAAAAAAATTTGGGCAAACACTCGGGGCGAATGCGGAAAATTTAAATTTTTCCCCAAGAAAATTTAAAATTTACAAAAATTTAAATAGAGTTAAACAAGGAGTATAAAAATTTAGGGGGAAATGATTTGGTCTCGTATCCCTTTGGAGGAACCCGCGACCGGGGGAAGACGCTGACCGGCTTTTTAGTACAGACCCCAAGCGAGAAGTCATCCATTTTGCCCCTTACCCATTTTAGAGACACCTCGTGGTTTCTCGTGTAAATTTTAAAAATAGTATTCTTTGAAAGCAATTTACAAAACCCAAAACCCCCGTCCATGTGTCTGCTTGTACCTCGGGGAAGGGTTTTTCGTCTGCTGAAAATATTGTCTTAAATCTTAACATCAAAGAACCCAGCTAAGTACACACTTTTGCAGGAGGTTGGGGGTTAAACCCCACGTTCTCCTAGCTTTTAGATCTAAATAAAAAGGTTTCTTGGTGTTTATTGGACAGCCCTACCCCAGGAAAATTTTTTAGTGGTATTAGTTAATTTTTATTGTCCCTTAATTAATTCTCTTTTTCATTTGTATTTAATTAAAGCACCAGTGTTTAATTTTAATTTGGGATGTAACCTTCAATCTCTATGGTTGTTGGTGACGTCGGTTGGGCTTTGACGGGCCAGGTTCTTTACGGGGAAGGGGTTTGGCATGAAGTCGGTGATTTACCCGGGGAAGGGGATAGGTTATGTTAGTGAAAATGTTGAGTGCATGGGGGACCAAGGGAAAAAAACCCATGTCTGCCGAGCGCTGGGGAAATGATGTTAGTTGTAAAAATGAGGAAAATTTCTACGGCGGCAAGGAAGTGGGTAAAGTTAGGAACAGGGGTGGTTCCCTGTTGGTGGTGGTGTCCTTCCCCGATGCTTTGTGAC
The DNA here is from genome assembly GCA_016584305.1 of Chionoecetes opilio. Taxonomy (NCBI): domain Eukaryota; kingdom Metazoa; phylum Arthropoda; class Malacostraca; order Decapoda; family Majidae; genus Chionoecetes; species Chionoecetes opilio. The sequence continues at coordinate 29,997 of JACEEZ010021567.1, forward strand.
GACTTTTGGTACCCGGCTATTGCTTGAATTCCGGTGGACTTCATTGCAAAAACAATTTTTGGGCCTTTGTAAAGCTGGGACCTCTTTTTTTGGACATAAACCCCCTACCGCAGGGATGGGGGGCACTTTTCGAGGAAAGGGGTTCAGTTTGTCTGAAACCCCTTTAAAGGGGGTAAGCACGCGCTTTTTTAAAGACGAGAACCGGGGTTTACACTGGGGGCGGTGTAAAAGGAAACTTGCGACACTAGAGGATATCAGAAGGCAGGGAACTAAAGTGATTCGTAGAAGAAGAGGGAGGGTTTAGTTAAAGATAAAGGAAAAATTTACCAAAAAAAAGAAGAGTTGCTTAAGGTTTTTATACAAACTGTGGAGTACTTAAAAAAAAAATTTCCCGAGGGGTAAATAGGTTTTGAGGATTTGAATATGCTTAACAGAAAATGGTTTGGAAAGCGGAAAGGGATTTGATCCGGAAGTCGAGTACGGGGATAATTTTTTTCACAAGGGAAAAGTAGGCAGACGAGGTGGAGGAGTTGCGCTTTATGCAAAAGTGCTTTAGTGTTGTTTTAATAATGTTTAAAAAAAAGATGACGCATAGAGTTTATGGGTAGAGGGACGGAGGAAATGAGAAAATGGTTTTGGGGGTTTTGGTTAGGCCTCCAAAATTTGTAAAGAGGGTTCAGCTCCTATATGGGAAAAATAAAAAAAGGGCCCGCAATATAATCGACTATGCGTGGTGGGAATTTTAATTTAGGAATATAGACTGGGGTTTAATATAGGGCAGCACGCAATGAATTGTTTAAAAATAATCAGGATAACTTCCCAAAATCAAGCAATAAAGCAGCCTCTAGAGGAGATAAAATTTTTAGATCTATTGCTGACAAAAAGAGAGATTTTGTTACAAATGTGGAGTCGGGGGGAATTAAATAATAAAAACCATTATGAAAGATTTTGCTTAAAATGGAATTGGAAAATTTAAAGGGCAATAAGCATCGAATCCTAATTTCAAAGGGAAATTATGCAGGGTTAAAAAAGACACCCAAAGGTTATTTAAAAGTGTGGGGGATGGAGGGGAAAAATTTCCCCCGGGTAAAGACAGGCGATGGGGCAGCTGGGAAAAGGCCAATTTGAAGGATTAGGAAGGCCCGGGGGTAATGGCGCGGTTATTATGGAATGAGGTCATGGCGGGAGGTAATTAAGCGGGTTTGACGGGAATGAGGTCAGGGCTGGGAAAATAATTTAAAAGGTTAGAAGGGAAGTGAGGTCGGCGAGGAGGATTATACTTAATTTTTAAGGAAAATAAATGCGGCCAGAAAAGAAATATTCCCTTTTAGGAAATAAGGTCCCGAAAGAGGGGATCCAAAAAGGATGACCACCAATTTAAAACACAACATTGGAGTAAAAAGAAACATTTATTTAAGGTTTAAAGGGAGGATTGGTAAAAAAAGAACAGTATAACGTTATGGCAAGGACAGTGAAGAAATTAACTCGAGTTGCTAAAACATATGAGATTAAAGTAGCAGGACAGGCAAAAAGGGGACCCAAAGGGTTTTCAAATCGTATATAAAACAAGAAAAGGGAATTAGTTGGGCCGTTAGGTCAGGACAGGGTGAGGTTTTTAAATACGATGAGGATGTGAAAGATTTAAATGATTATTTCTTAAGTGTTTTTACGGAGGAGGATACACAGACGATACTTGATATTTGAAGATGTTCAAAGGAAGCGATGAGGAGAAACTCAAAGATATTGTGATAACTAGGGAAATGGTGGAAGAGGTTAGCTAAAATAAAATTTTTTTTAAATCGCCAGGACCAATGGAAGTGTACCCCGGGTTTATTAAAGGAATGCAAGGAGGTTGTTATGAGTCGTTAGTGCACATTTTTAAAAAAACCGGTTGAGATAGGCGATGTGCCATTTTGTGGAGGAAAGGAAATGTTGGGTTCCCATATTTAAGAAGGGTGACAGAGGGCTAAAGTCAAATTATCGACCCGTAAGTCTAACATCAGTGGTGGGTAATTTATTGGAATCTATTATTGCAAAAACATTAGAGAGCACTTAGATAAACATAGTTTGGATCAATGATTCACAACATGGATTCACCAAGGGTAGGTCATTCCTCACCAATTGATTGATTTTTATAGGAATTTTTATGAGACGGCAGATAATGATAAGGATTATGATATAATATATCTGGACTTTAGTAAGGCATTTGAGAAAGTACCACACGTTGACTCTTAAATAAGGTTGGGGCCCTCATGGAAAGTTTGGGAAGGTTCTTCATTGGATCAGAGCTTGGCTAAGAAATAGGCAACAAAGGGTTAAAATTTAATGGTTCTAATCTGAATGGGGACTGGTGACAAGTGGAGTTCCACAAGGGTCTGTTTTGGGTCCATTACTATTTTTGATTTACATCAACGACTTGGATAGTGGGATTACCGTGATATCAGCAAGTTTGCTGATGATCAAATTTTAGGTAGTATTATTGGATCAAACTGATGTAAACATTGCAGGGAGAAATTAAATAAAATTAACGAATGGCAGTCAGATGGCAGATGGGAAATTTTAAAATTGGGAAATGCAGCGTTATGAATGTTGGTAAAAAATCCCTGGTAATAGATACCCCCATAAGCAATGTATCGCTGAAAAGATCAGAAGGTGAAAAAGATCTTGGGTGAGGGGAGCCCAGACCTCCGACCTAGGAACTGTATTGAGGCCAGAAATAGAGCTAATAGAGTATTAGGATTCATTACCAGAAGTGTTAAAAGTAAAAAGTGCGGAAGTTATTCTAAAGCTTTATCTGCTCTAGTCGGCCTCACCTAGCTATGCGGTTCAGTTTTGGTCTCCATATTACAGGAAGGATATTGCCTTGTCAAAAACGTGCAGAAAAAGGAAAGGGCCAAAAGAGGACAAGGGATGCAAAACCTTTAGTTATAGACGAGTTTGAATTTTTTAAAAATTAAACACTCACTCAAGAAGGGATTCGAGCCGAGGGGAAAGGGGCATCTTTTAAAGAAGTTTTTTAAGTGGTTTAAGGGTTTTAATAAAGGAGAGGTAGGAAAGTTTTTTACGGTTTTTAACCAGGGTAGAACAAGAAGTAACCGATTAAACTGGAAAAGGGGTAAAATTTAAAGGGAAAATGGGGGAAAAACGGGTTTTCAAAAGGGGGGGTTTGGTAATAAAATGGAATGGTCTAAAGTAAAACGGGTATTAGGGGGGAGTCTTTTGGGACTTTTAAAGAAACGGGATATTTTTCCCTTTTGGGAATTGGGGGATAAAAGGTTGGGGATGTAGGTGTTTTTGGGCGACGGAAATACCACGTTTAGGCCTGGGCTAGCTTCCTTATTTTCTTAGTCTTATGTTTTCATTTTATTTCCCACAATTTGAAAATTTGGGCCCCTTCCCGAACCGGATTGAACCCTTGTTTCCCCACCCTGGCGGGGGGGCCCTTTTTACCCCACCTACCCCGGGGTTTAGTTTAAATGTTTGGCCTTCTATTTTCATTTGTGGATTCACTCCGTCCGAGAATGGCCTTTTTCCGGGGAGTGCACATGGAAAATTTTTATAAAGGGAGGGGGCAAGGGCCGATTTTTTTTTTTTTAATATTCAAATTCAAACAACCCTTGACCCCCCAAAAGGGTTTACGATTGGCTATCACCTGATAGGGGGTTAAGGGAAATAAAGGGAAAGGGACACTAGGTGGATCCCTTCTTTGAGGATATAGGGCCATCCATCAGGTTTTTTTCAAAAAGGGGGATCATTTGGGTGTCTTGTGCAAATAGAACCAGAATTTACCCCCCCTTTAACCCACCTCATTTTGTCGAGGGCCGACGCTACAAAAACCCTCAGGGGCCATAAATAAAAATTGCCCGTGGGCTAAAAAGGCAAAAATCATTTTTTTGGGCGGAAAAACCCTTTCCCCGGTTTAAATCTCCCGGATCTTTGGGGGGATACCCCCAAAATTTTAAAGGCCCCCAACTTTTTTTTGGAAAAAGTGCCCAAAGGGCCATTAGGCATCATCATAGCATTTGGACAAAAACCCCAGCCTTACAAATTTCATTTTTCACTCGGGGTTTACTCTAACTTTTTTTAGTTTAAGCCCTTTTTTTAAAATTTTTTTTGGTTTTAAATTTCCCTGCATAACTAACAAGTTCCAAAAAATTAAATTTCCCAAAAATTAACTATTTAGAAATTTGTTTTTCAAAAATTTTAAAAATGTTGTCCGTTCCATTTTTTCATTAGATTGGTGGCATTTTTGGCCACATTTAAAATTTTAGCGGGCCCAAAAAGGGAAAACTGGCCAAAAAACTAAGTTTACTGGGTCAAATTGAAGAACCCTCTGGGGGATCAGGGGGAATTTTCACCAATTTTAAAGTGGGGAAAAGCCCATTTTAGAGAAAAAAAAAGTATCTTTTCAAATCTTATGATCTCTAGAAAATGAGGCGGAGGTTAAGGGGAAAACATTTAATCTGTGATCAGGCGATTTTGAAGATCCTTACAAAAAAATCCTTAAGATCGAGGATTTTGAATAGAAAAAAGCAGCCCGAAACTTGAGCCTTTAAAGGCATAAATAAAATTTACCCTTTTATTCAGGTTTCCCTTTAGTTTTGAAAGGTGATTTTGGGCGGAGTGGGATTCCCTTTTGGGGGGCCCCCGTGGGAAAAGTATATCCGGGGTTAGTTCGGGGTTTTGACTGCAGGGGGAAAAAATTTAATTCCCTAAAAGGTCAGAAAAAGGGTTGGCGGCCCCCAAGCTCATTTCGGATTTCCTTCAGAAACTCCCTGCTTCCAATGGCGGGTAATTTCCCTGAAAAAAACCTACGAGAACGGGAGTTTAAAAGGGTTGGGGACCTTCAAGAAAGTTTAATTAATATAAAAGTCCCCCCTTTTTCATAATTTTTTCAATTTTCTGTCTAAAATTTAGAGCAAGTTAGAGAGAAAACTTAAAGAAGCAGAAAATGCGGGTTTTGTAATTTAAAAAAATCTAGTTTTTTTTGTGTTCACTTTTCCCTTAGAAATTTTAAATTTGGGGCCTAACCTGCTGTTGATCAATTTTAAATTAAAGTAAAAAAAAGGATTTCCTTCGAAAGAAACTTTTAGAACTACCCCCTCTTTAGCCCTTTTTATAAAATTTTTACAATCCAAGGATTACAAGGGGGAAAAAAGGGAAATAGAGAAAAAGTTTAAAGACCCTCCTTGGCCCCCAAAATAGGGGCCCAATTTTTTTTGGCAATTCAAAAAGGGTTACAGGAGCCTGTAGAGATCCGGCAGAGTTCCACCCCAAACCCAATTAATCCTAACTTAAATTCCCGGCAGATTTCCCACAACCAAACCAATAAACCCCCTTTAACTCAAAATTTTTAAAATTTTTAAAATTACTGGTAAAGGGGTTTCCACAAGCCACTAATTGCAAAAATTTAAAGGGGGGCCGGGGGAAACCCGGGCCTAAAACGTATTAGGGTTAGGAATTTGGTGAAAAAATGTACTTGCCATCAAAAGCAGAGGACTGTAGATTTAAATTAGGGCAAAATGCCCCCTTTTCCCTGCTATAAGGGGATTCCTTTCATTCTTTGTTTTTGGTGGGGGGGGCCAACCAACTGGGAGATTTGGCACGGGTAGGGTTTTGTCCCGTGAGACCTGGGGTTTCTCATAAACATTCAACGCTCTCCCTTTGGGCTAAATACCCATATTTTGGGGGAAAAAATTGCAAGGCTGCAAAAAACCTGTTTGATAAAGGATAAAAAACAGAGAATTTTTTATCGAAAAAATTTGTCTGATATTTTTAAATTTTAAAAATCTTGGGGGCCAGGTGGACTTAAACATTTCAGGATTTTGGGAGAAATAAAAAACAAAACCTATGATTTGTGAATTTTCCACCCCCGGGCTGGTTCAAAATTATAAAGTTTAAATGCTAAAAGTTCGGGAAAAGTTTACCTAAAATATTAGGGGGGATGGAAGGGAAAATTTCATAAAGTACTGATGGCCAAGAAATTAGGCTCCTAGTTTCCAAAACTTAAAGGATACAGAAATTTCCCAAATTAAATCTTTAAAATAGCCCAACCCAAGTACAGTAAAATATAACGGGTCAAATTCAAGAACTGGCTCCACTTTCTTAAAAAAAAAATCGGGCCCTGATACCCTTTCCCAAAAATTCCCTTTCCCTAGATTCATAAAAATTAATAAATCTAGAAGCCAGGGGCCCTCAAAATGTCGGGCCCAAAGGGTCATCCCCCTAAATTAATTATTACGAAAATGCTAAAAAATTTTTTAATTTGGTTTCCCAACCCCCTTGGGCCCAAAATTTTTTAAGAAGATTTTGGGGGTGAAAGAAGAACTGGGGCGGGTTAAGGGGGTTTGGGGAAATTTTCAAAACCCCCCAGAGCCCCTTGTTGGGGGGGTTTCTATGAGAGATGATGGGGACGGTCAAAAGCTGTCTGAGGAAATTTTTTGTTTAAAAAAGCCAAAATTTTGGATGACCTCCACACAATTTTTTGGGATTAAAATGTGGGTTTAAAAATGGGCCCCCTCCTATGTCACCAAAATTTTAGGAGCCAAAGCCTGAGGGCCTTCACATCTATTGCAGGTTTTATTAGCCCAAAATTTCCATTCCCAAAAAGTATAAATTTCAAAAAGTTTGTTTCCTAGCCCCTTTCAAATCTGATGAGACAAAAAAAATTTTAAATAAAAAAATTATAAAAAAGTTTTTAAAAAAATGGCTGACCTATGGAAAAAGGAAAAAATTTAAACCTCCCCTTTTAGATAACACCCCCATATATCTAAAAAATAAACTAAAAAAGCAAATGAAAAGGAGGGGGGGGGGTATTAATTGAAAGTGAGAAACCTCGGGGAAAGGGGGCCCTTTTGGGGTAGAATAAAAATGTCTAAAGAGGCACGGGGGGTCATCAAAAATGAAAATTAAAAAAAAATTGGGGGTTTAGAAAATTTAGAATAGTGAATTTTTTAATATCCACTGGAAGTAAATTGAAAATTTTCCGGGGTTTCAAAGGGTAGATCTGGGGGCCCTTTATCTAACTCCCCAAAAAAAACCCAAGACGGGCCTTCTTCTCATTCAAAAGAACCTTTTTTCCCAAAGGAATCCTAGACCCGGCTGCCGCAAATTTTCGGCCCGTTTTGCAAAAAATTTTGTTGAAGGGTCAGTTTCCCCATTTAATTTTTTTTTTAAATTAAATTTTTTTTCCCCTTGGGCCCCCCAAGAATGTCGGAAATTATAAAATCTCCAGAGAAAAATTAAACCCCCTTTCACGGGGATATCAAATTCTAGGCCTACCCCCCTGTGCGCGGGTTTTAAATTAAAATATAAAAAAATTAAATTTGATCATTTTAAAAAAGTGCCAAAATGAATAGGATGCTCTTTCCCATACCAAAAAAAACCTATTTTTTGGTCTTGGTGGGGGCTACCAGCAAAGTGAAGATTTTACGTCGGTGCACAACAGGCCCCATAAACCCCGTCCCCCCCTTGGCCCCAAAAGCAAAATGAAACTATTTAATTTACTCAACCTAATAAAGTTTAAATTTTGGGTACAAAAATGTTTCTTTTCATCTTCCCTTCATTCCCCATACTTCTTTTTTAAAATCCTCAAGAATATTTAAATATTTTTGACTTTTTAAAGCCTCGCCTTTGAAGTGGAGGGCGCGGGAGCCCCAACCCAGGGTCTTTACTGTACCGTTTTGAATTATTTCATACTAACTCACTCAAGCAAAAAGAGGTTCTATTTATCGAAAACCACTTGACACTTTTTTTGGGCCATAAAGGGCCTATAAACGCGAATTTTAAACCCATAATATCATTGACCGGTTTTAAAAATACAGAAACCATTATGGCCCCAGCCCGCATGACCCTTAAAATCCCCTGAGGACCGGTTTTTTGTCCAGCCGCGGGGTGAAGGGGTTTTAAGAAATTACAAAATTTTTTAGTAAACATAGGAGTAATATAATTTATGGAGATTTAATTTGGGCTCGTATACCCTTTGGAGCAAAGGACGTCGGGGAAAAACCCCAGCTGACTCGGCCTCTTCCGTCAACCCCCAGAAAGGACAGTTCACCCGGACACTTTGCTCCTTATACACATTTTAAAAACACCACGGGTTTTTTCCGGGGAAAATTTGAAAATAATATTCTTTGGAGAGTTGGGTTACAAAAACCCAAATACCCCCGGCCCATGAATCGCTTGTACTTTCGAAAAGGTTACGCCCGCCAAAATTGTCTAAAAAAAACATCAGGGTTTCAAACATCTAAGACGTCACCACAAGTAACAACGTTTGCAGGACCCGGGAAATTTTAACCTTTACGGTCTCCTAGCTTATTGAGATCTCAATAATAAGGTTTAGCTTGGTGACATTATTTGGACAGCCACTAACTACCACCAGGTAAATATTTTTAGTGGTAGTTAGTTAATTTCAAGTTGTCCCTTAATTTAATTATCTTTTTCAGTTGTGAGTTTAATTCAAGCACCAGTGTTTTAATTTATATTTAGGAGTGTAACCGTTCAAGTCATCCTATCAATTTAATTCCCACGAGTATCAAATTTTGTGACTTTTTCATAATATGTCTTAATCTTTGGCTACAATAATGAAGTTTCTTTTGCTTTCTGTGCAGAAGAGTGTACTGGTGACATCTGGCGTCTATTCTGCTGTGACCACGCTCCAGTAAACCCGCCATTGCTACACCAGAGCTTGTTGTGGACGTTTATTGCTGCGAGTGTGCTCCGTGCGTTCGTGCTCCATTCATTATTAGCCCTTAAATGCATGATGGATATCACACCCAAGAAGCGTGCAAGTATTGTAGCTCTTAGAAAACATGCTGGTTTTAGCATCAGAAAGATTTCTGAGAAAATGAAGGTGGCAAAGTCAACTGTTGGCGATATTGGGAAAAGAGCTGAAGACACTGGTGAACATTCAACACTGCGCTGATGCAAATGTGGAAGAAAACGCAAGACAACATCTCACGATGACAAGGTTATCATCAGACATAGTGTGAAGGATCCTAAGAAAACCAATAAAGACCTTCAGAGAGATTTGTCTTCAGCTGGCGTAGATGTTTCTTCTTCAACTGTCCGGCGAAGGCTCCTTGAGGTTGGCAGAGTTGCCAGAAAACCGGTACATAAACAGTTATTGACTTCTGCTATGAAGACAGAACGTCTTCGCTGGGCACGCAAGTATGCTGGATGGAAGGCAGATGACTGGAGGAAAGTTCTATTTTCAGACGAATCTCATTTTGAAGTGCATGGGTACAGGTCAGTGGTGGTGAGACGAAGCAAAGGTGAACCACTTCGGCCAGGACGCATTCAACAAGCGCCAAAACACCCACCTAAGAAGATGTGTTGGGGTTGTTTTACTCCTAAAGGTCTAGGACGGCTTGTTAATGTTGAGGGAATGATGAACAGCGATAAATACAAGGTGCCTACCGAGGTGCGTAAAACTGAAAAGAAGGAGATGTTCTACGCCAAACTCGACTCTGTATTAGACCAGTGTCCTCCTCGGGACACACTCATTGTCTTGGGCGACTTTAATGCTACTACTGGCACTGTGAGAGATGGCTACGAGTTATGTGTTGGTCCCCATGGCTCTGGTACCAGAAACACCAACAGTTCTCTGCTTCTGAATTTTGCAAGGTCCAGAAGGTTGAGAATTGCAGGTTCTTGGTACCAGAGACCAGAGCTGCACCGCTGGACATGGTATAGTAATGCCGGAGGGGTAGCTAAGGAGATCGACCACGTCCTCGTTAGTACTCGTTGGAGGATTCTCCAGAACTGCAGGGTTTACCGGAGTGCTGAGTTCTTTGGAACAGATCACAGACTTGTTGATGCTACACTTAAGCTTCATGTCAAGTCCAGAAGAATCTCATGAGATAACCATACTGTGTTTCATCTTGAGAAACTGAAGGACTTGACATGTGTTCATGAGTATGCGGTGGCAGTCTCAAATCGGTTTGATGTGCTCGGTGCCCTCGAGGACCCTGTAGAACTGTGGGATACCTTCAAATGTGAAACTCTACAGGCTGCCAAGGAGTGTATTGGGGAGCGCCCAAGGTCAAGGCGTGGTTTTGTCTCGACGGAGACGCTGGAAAAAATCGAGGAGAGTCGCGCTGCCAGGATGGCTGGGAACCAGGACCAGCACAGGGCTCTTGTCACGCCGGACTAGAACCCTCCTGGGGAGAGACAAGGAGAGGTATGTCAGGAGTCTCGCTGAGGATGTCGAGGGTCATTTGAACGCTAATGACCTCCGACCCGCCTACCGAGCCCTGAAGAAGCTCCGTTCCAAGTCTCCATCTCGGGTGAGTGCTATTCGAGCAGCAGATGGGCGCCTCGTGTCGGACATGGATGGGCAGATGGCTCGTTGGGCTGAGTACTTTGGGCAGTTGTTCACGGTGGACCCTTCAACTGAGCAGCTTCACACCACTGGATTACAGGCACTGGATGCCGATCCTCCCATAGACGAAACCGCACCGTCGCTTGACGAAGTCAGAGAGACTGTAGCTAAGTTGAGGGGTGGAAAATCAGCTGGTGTTTGTAATATTAGTGCGGAGCTCCTCAAAGCTGGGGGTGAGGCCATGATCCGCGGGTTGCATGCTGTCCTGACTGCCGTGTGGCAATCAGGTACCATTCCTCCTGACTGGAAAAGGGGGCTGGTCGTCCCAATCTGGAAAGGGAAAGGGGGCTGGTCGTCCCTATCTGGAAAGGGAAAGGGGACCGTCAGGACTGCAACAATTACCGCGGTATTACACTGCTCAACGTGCCAGGCAAGGTGCTTGCCCATCTATTGCTGACACGGATCCGCAGTCTTCTGCTGAAGCATCAGAGACCTCAGCAGTCTGGGTTCACGCCTGGTAAGTCAACAACGGACCGTATCCTAGCGCTTCGTGTCCTGGTGGAACGCCGACGTGAGTTTCGACAGGGGATGCTTGCAGCCTATGTTGATCTCAAGAAGGCGTTTGACTCAGCGCATCGTGAGTCACTTTGGGATCTTCTGCGACTTCGCGGGATTCCTGCAAGGACTATTAGTTTGATAACCGGTCTGTACTCTGGGACTGAAAGTGCTGTGAAGTGTGGGGCAGGTGTATCCAGCTTCTTTCCTGTTAATACAGGAGTGAGGCAAGGGTGCGTCCTTGCCCCATCACTTTTCAACGCTTGTATGGACTGGGTATTGGACAAGGTTGTAGATCAAAGTGATTGTGGAGCATCCATCGGCAACACCAAGATCACTGATCTTGTTTTTGCCGATGATGCATTAATCTTTGCTGAGTCGCTGGAGGTACTGGTGATGGCTCTCGAGGTGCTGCACGAGGAGGCAAAGCCTTTGGGACTTGAGGTCTCCTGGCTTAAGACCAAGGTCCAGGTGTTTGGAGACTTACTAGATGAAGCAGTACAGTCTGTTCATGCGTGCGGCGAGGACATTGAGTTCTTGGAAAGTTTTACATACCTTGGTAGCGCAGTCCATAATGATGGCGGGTCACGTCAAGAAGTCTTACGGCGGATTGGCATAGCCCACGGTGCTATGGACTCGCTCAGCGGGAGTATTTGGCGTTGTCGGTACCTGTGCAGGAGGACAAAGATCCGGATCTTCAAGTCGCTTGTGATCCCTGTCTTACTCTATGGTTGTGAGACATGGACACTAAATAGTGACTTGAAGAGACGAATCAATGCCTTTGGTAATAAGTGTCTTCGCAGAATCATGGGGTATCGCTGAGATGATTACGTGTCAAATCAGCGATTGCACCGTGACTGAATCGAGGCCTATTGCTTGCATAGTCCGTCAACGCCAACTTCGGCTATATGGGCATGTGGCACGCTACCCTGAAACCGATCCTTCCCATCGGGTTGTATCTGTAAGAGACAATCCGGCGTGGAGGAGGCCAAGGGGGCGCCCACAAGTCTCGTGGCTGGGGCAAGTTCATGTTTCTTGTCGAGAGCTGCTTGGTATGGGAAAGGAGCCTGCATGGAGACTCGCGCGTGGTGACCCCCAGGAGTGGCGTCGTAGGGTTGGCGAGGCGACGCGCCCCCCGGTGTATGCCCCCAATGATTGATTGATAAAAATACAAGGCAGTCCTGGAGGCTCACTTGCTTCCTGTGATGCAAAGGGTCTTTCCTGATGGAGGTGGCATTTTCCAGCAAAATCTCGCTCCGTGCCATACTTCCCGAAAAATGCACACATTCTTCGAAGAAAGTGGACAAACCATTCTAGATTGGCCTGGGAATTCTCCTGACATAAACCCCATTGAGAATCTATGGGCTATAATTAAACGTAGAATCGAGAAAGACGACTGTTCGACGATGCAGAAGCTGATTTGTGCTGTTATTAAGGCCTGGTACCATGACGAAAAACTAGCAGAAATGAGTTCAAGCTTGGTGGAATCTATGCCAAAGCGAGTGGAACTGCTTGAAAAAGCAAAGGGTGGGCATATCTCATATTAAATGTATCATCTATCTTACCATTGACATGTTTCTTTGGAATAAACATCAATTTAACAAATAATTGTATTATTTCATCAGTGTCCGGACTAAATTGCACACTACGGTATATATATATATATATATATTATATATATATATATTATATATATATATATATATATATAATATATATATATATAATATATATTCTATAATAATATAAGCGAAAGTGTGTCTGTCTGTCTGTCTGTGTGTGTGTGTGTGTGGTATAGGTTCCGCCCCCCGTGGCGCAATCACCTCATATGGCACCTTTTTGGAACCGGGTTGACCAGGGGAAGGTTTTAAGCCCACTTATGAGATGATTCGATCACTTTTTTTCTTCTGTTTTTAGCAGCCTATTAGCGATAATTGTGAAAAAAAAGGGGGTTGCGAGAATTGAGGAAACCTTGATGTAGGGTGATGGGTAATGAGTGAGTGAATGGGTAGGGTGATGGGTAATGGGTGTGGGGTGATGGGTGAGTGAATGGGTGGGGGGTGATGGGTTGGGGTGATGGGTGATGGGTGAGGGAATAGGTGGGGGGTGATGGGTAATGGTAAATATAAGCGAAAGTGTGTCTGTCTGTCTGTCTGTCTGTCTGTCTGTGTGTGTGTGGTATAGGTTCCGCCCCCCGTGGCGCAATCACCTCATATGGCACATTTTTGGAACCGGGTTGACCAGGGGAAGGTTTTAAGCCCAATTATGAGATGATCCGATAACTTTTTTCTTTTTTTTTAGCAGCCTATTAGCGATAATTGTGAAAAAAAAGTGGGTTGCGAGAATTGAGGAAACCTTGATGTAGGGTGATGGGTAATGGGTGAGTGAATGGGTGGGGTGATGGGTAATGGGTGTGGGGTGATGGGTGAGTGAATGGGTGGGGGGTGATGGGTTGGGGGTGATGGGTGATTGGTGAGGGAATAGGGGGGGGGGGGTGATGGGTAATGTGTGAGTGAATGGGTGTGTGGTGATGGGTAATGGGTGAGTGAATGGGTGGGGGGTGATGGGTAATGGGTGAGTGAATGGGTGGGGGGTGATGGGTAATGGGTGAGTGAATGGGTGGGAGGAATACATACAATTCTACATCCATGATTTCAGGAAAGTTAGAAGGGGCTATCTGGAGAGTCCGTGTTTGGTGGGCCGAAGGCTCATAGCCCTCCGCAGACGCTAGCCAAAAAGTCCGCCCGGAGGGCGGTTTTGGGCGGCTGGTATATAATATATATATATAAAATTTTAAAATATAAAATTATTATATATATATTATAATATATATAATATATATATTAAAAATATATATATAAAATTTATATTTATAATTAATATAATATATATATATATATTTTATATATATATGATATAATATATATATAAAATATATATACATATTAATATATGTATATATATATATATAATATATATAAAATATACTACATACATTTATACATTTATACATATATATAATAATATTTATATATCAAATTTATATATATATATATTAATAAATACTATAATTATATATTATATTATATCTATAATATAAAAAATATATTTTAAAAAATAAATTATATTTTTTTTAAAATTATTATATATTCATAATATATATATATTATATATATCAAAAATATATGTAAAAAAAAAAAATTTAAATATATATATTTATATATATATTATATATATATATATATATAATATATATATTATATATAATATTTTATATATATATAATGAATAATATAAATAAAAATAAAAAATAATAAAAAATATATAAAAAGGCAAAATTATATAAATATAATCTTAAAAAAATCATGAAAAATTTTAATGAAAAAAATATAAAAAAATCTAAAAAATCAAATTTAAATAAAAATATCGAAATCTTAATTAAAAAAATCTAAAAAATCTAAAAATATAATAAATTTCAGAAAAAATAAAAATCCATATAAAAAAGAAAAATATGTAAAATAAATTTAAAAAAATATACATCTTCCCCACTTAGGCTACATCTTACCACATCTTACCATCTAAGCCATTAAAGTTCGAGATTTGATAAATTTCACTGACGACAAGTTGTAGAGGGCCTAAAAACTCTATCGGAAGTATGCCCTCGATGTTGCCGTAAGACCTACATTAAGTCCGCCAGACGCCGGAAAGCTCACTTCTCATACAAAATCGCCTCGTTTTTTTCGGGTAAAAACCATTTTCCCTGGCAACTGGATTTTCCCCACGTTTATTATTTACCCAACGTAGGGGGTTTCAGGGCTGGATACTGTTTAAGGTCTAAGGTCCTATCTCCAACTCCAAAAGTCACAAAAAACAGCGTAAGTCCGGTCAAAACCCCGTACGGTCGAAGTCCAGCTCCGCATCCAAGCATCCGGTTCGACGTTCCGCCCACTGCTGCTGTGCCTTGGCTTCTGGATTCCTCCAGGACCTTATCGCTGACGGCCACCTTTTCTCCAGACTGTCGTACCTGTCTGCGATCCTAACAAGCTGAGGGCCAGGCAGGATGCCATGACATCGGCATGGACCTTGACCAGGGGAGCACCAGGGTACCAAATAGTTGGAAATTGGGGTTACGATGAGAGGAAGGACAAGACCAGGGCGAGGGGTGCCCGACAGCTATGGAAACTGCACCCAAGGTTGATCAGGGGGGGAGCATGTGTCCGTGACAGGGGAGCCTCTGGAAGGTACCTTTGGCACTTTGTACCAGAGGACTCAGTGCCACCTGAAACCTGCGTTCAAGGTGGCTCAGGCTCTCTAATGATCTGCTGGTGACATCGACTCCACCGCCCTCACTGATCGTACTGCAAGAGGTGACTCAACTAGGGCCAAAACGGGGTGGAAGGGTGGTACTCACGCCCATTTGGAGAAATGCTGGACGCAAGCTCTTCTGGAGTAGTAGAGACGTGAGTCGCAATGTGCAGCGTCCCTGCGCATTCGGTCACGGTCCGCCTAGTTTCGTACTGACGTGGTGGCGCTTTGTATAGTCCAAAAACCTTTTAGTTGTACTTGCAAAGTGTCTAGATAGGATCAAAGTATCTTATCTTATCTTCTGGATTTTAATGCGTGTTGCCACCCAAGCGAGTTGCCCCTGCGCCACCTTATCACCAGCATCGACGGCCTACCTCATCTGACACTTTGGGTTCACGGGTCCAGTGTGCAGTCTGCTGTCCAGCGTGAATGAGATGCAGTACAACGCAGAGTTCAGAGGAGTGCCAGGCGGGGAAGATCTCACGGAAATAAATACCGGAGTTATCCTGGTCAAACATGTCCACTGACCATCAGGTCTCCTACCAGCTGGTCCAGGCTGTGAAACGGGGCGTTCTCCCGTCCGAGCTGCAGGAGATCAAGTGTGGCAGGTGTCCCATTCCAGATGGCTCCCACAGCCCAGTCGCTCGTGTACATTTTGGACCCGAAAGCATGGACTGACTGGGAAAGAACTGAACACCCTGGAAATCCTAGTCAAGTACTGCCTGCAGGTGTACTTCAACTCTACTACGACATCAAGGTTCACCACAGACTAGAGGACGGCCCCAAGCACATCCTCACGCAGCTCAGAGTGTGAGGTCCAGCCCAAGAAGGTCCAAACAGCTGTGACCTTCTACGTGCGGACAGGAGCATGGTTCGCCACTTTAGTGTGTCCCCCCCTTTCTCGCTGATGGGGGGTCAGAGTGGGACCGACCGCAGGTTCGCCGTTCCAAGATTTTGAAGCTGAGGGCTGCCGGAGGGTTTATGGGGACACCAAAGTAAGACCCCCGCATCACACCCAAACTGAACTTTGTTTTCCCACCAGCTTGCAGACACTGATCAGCTGGCAGCCTGGCCGGTGGCCGACCGGCCTTCACCTGTTCACTGTTTCCCGGGGATGATCCGGGGATCCTGGTCCAAACCCGTACCGGGTTTCCGGAGTTCTCTATCCACACTCAGGCACCCACCAAGAGTCGTTTAAGCAGGTGACAGGGCTGCGGTAGCAGGGTGGGCGCAGGCCAGAACGGGTTCATCCGGGCTCGGCCCTCCACCGGGAGACTGCCCTGCTTTCAGGTCTAGAAGGCATGATGGCCCCCCCTTCTAGCCCGTGGGCTTGGGGACACTGTGATGTTGTGCCTGATGAAACCCAAATGATTTAGAAGAGCTTTTCCACGCTAGTCATTTGGAAATCATTTGGTGCATGATGCAATAACAACCAACCGGATACTTTCTTTCTCATTTAAGCATTTTTCGAAAGGGTGCAATTAAAAGTGCGATTTTTGCATGGGAAAAATTTACTCAAATAAAAAAATGAATTTGTTTTAAAACGTCTTAGAATTCCTTTTTTTACATGGGAAAATTTTGGCATCCAAATTGAGAAAAAAAATTTTTTGTTATACGGCTTTACCCAATATTTTAAAAATTTTATAAAATATAGATATATATATTATATATATTATATATATTATAAAATATATATATATATATTAAAATATATAAAATAATAAAAATATTTAAATATTATAATTTTTTTTTGCAAAAGGCCATGGCCGAAAAAGCCCACCCCTCGGTACGCCACTGTATTATTATTAAATAATAGCAAAAAACTATTTCATTACTGTAAAATATCATTTTTTAATTAATTTTTAACATAAAATTACCCAAAATTTTCCTATGTCGCTTTCCAAAAAAAAACTCTTGAAAATTTGAGGGGATAACTTATTTATTTCAACAAAATTTTTATGTCTGGACAAACCTGAAATTTCGTCTTTAAACCCCTTTGAATAAAACCCACAAAATTTAATTCAATGAAAAACTGTTTGCTGTCAAGAGGGGTTTTACTAAAAGGATGGGGCTAATAATGTTTCATGTAGGAAATTTTCTTTTTTTATGAAAAAATTGGGTTAAAAAATTTGTTTTTGGGAAAATAATATGTTCAAAAAAAACCAAAATATTCAAAATACCCCTTTATAAACCCCAAAGGGGTTTATCTATCATCTATCAAATTATCTATCTTATTATCTATCTATCTATTTTCCCATCTATCTATCTTCTTTTATCATCTATCTTTTTAAAATAATATATATATATATATATATATATATATATATATATAAAATTTTATATATTTTTATAAAATAAAATATATTATATATATATATATAAATAAAAAATTTAAGTATTTATATATATATAATAATATAATATTATTAAAATTTTATATATTTTATTAAATAAAATTTTAACAGGAAAATACTGTTATCCATGGGGTTAAGACCAAAACATTTAAAGGCAATTGAAAAATAATTCCCCACGTCCCAACAGCCTAATAGGCCTAATTGTTACCCCCGGAAAAAACCCCTAGGTTTTAGGTATAAAAAAAAACATTTGTTTATTTTTAAAATATATATTAAAATTTTTGGTTTTTTATTATTTTAATTTGTTTATATAAAAAAATAGAAAGTTTTTTTAAACGACAAAAATATATTAAAAATTTTTTAAAAAGTGCGATGATGACAAACCCCGGGGGGGGAAAGGGGGGCCAAAGACGCCGAAAGCACACACGAAAACCCTTAGGCACGCACCCCAATCACGCAACCCTTCAGGTACGCACGCCCCCACACGAAACCCCTTTTCGGCCCAAGGCACGTACACACGAACCCTTCAGGCACGCACGAAACCCCTTCAGGAAACGCACGCACCCCACGAAACCCCTTGGCACCCACGCAATCACAAAACCCCCTTCAGGTACGCACGCACCACGCAACCCTTCAGGCACCCACGCAATCACGAAACCCCCTTCAGGTACGCCGCACCCCACCCCCCCTTCAGGCATGAAAGTACACCCCGCCCCCCCCATCGGGCCCACGAAACGCAACCCTTCAGGTACGCACGCACACACGAAACCCCTTTCGGGCACGCACTTTACACACGCACGAAACCCCTTCAGTAAACCAGGGACCCCACAGTCCACCACGTGACTTCCGTGTGGGTGGGGGCCGACCCTCCCTCCGCCACCCCCCCTCCATCCTTTCCTCTACCTTGCCGAAGACCCCAAAGCCATAGCACCCCACGGAAATGCCTTGGGGTGATGTTGAACTGAGCACCTGGGAAGGGTCATCACCCACCCCGCCATATGTCCCGCCACATCTCCCGCCCTCCATGACTCCCTTTACACAACCCCTTTTCAAGGTTTTGGGCAACAGGGGGGCTCCTCCCCCCCCCCCATTTTTTTTGGGTTTATAGTCCCCTCCCAAAAAACCCCCCCCACAGCATCCCATTTTTCCCCCCCTCAAACAACCCTTTGTCCGGCGTTTGCAGGGGCCCCCCTGCCCCGTAAAAAACAGCAGGAATTGTCCCGGGCCAAAGGGGGTTTTTCCGGGGGCTCAGACGGATGAGGACCGACGCGGCGCGGGTGCCCGGGCCCAAACCAACAGCAGGAAAAGCCAGACAGGGGGGGCCGCGGCCCCCTGGGGCCCCCTCGTCCCCTGTAAAAACCAGGCTGTCTGTGTACCGGCAGGGATACACACACGCCCGGCTATCTGTGTACACGGGGAGGGATACACACCACACCCACACACGCCGGCTACGTGCCCCGGCAGGGTACACGCACACACCACACGCCCCGGCTATTTTGTGTACACGGCAGGGATGCCCCCCAAAAACAAAACCCCACACAAAGCAAGGTATCCCGTGTACACGGCCGGGGGTACACACACACACACACACGCCAGGCTATCTTGGGACACGGGAGGGAAAAACACAAAACACAAAACACACAAAAACACACACAACACACGCCAAGCCCATCTGTGTACCCCGGGAGGGATACACACACCCCACACACCCCACCCCGCCCGGGTATTCTTGTGTACACGGCAGGGGTACACCCCACACACAACCAAACCACGCCCGGCTATCTGTTACACGGCAGGGAAAACAGAAAACACCCACACGCCAGGGTATTATGTGCACGGCAGGGCTTTCACCCACACACACACACAAGCCAAAGGGTATCTTTTTTACACGGGAGGCATACACACACACACACACACACACCCCAACACACACCCCACACCCCAAAACCAGGCATCCCATGTACACGGCAGGGAACACACACACCCCACACACACACACACACACACACACACATGGAAAAAAAAAAAAAAACCACACACACACACACACACACCCCACATTATTTTCCCTTCATTCAGTATTTTACTAGTGCTGAATATAATGTTTTAAAAAGTATTATTATCACTATCATTGTTATTCTTATTTTTACTATAATAATTTAAATTTTTCATTTATTTTTAACCCATTGTTTTTAAATTCTATTAAATTTATCTCTTTTTGTTTTCTATTTTAAATTTTTTAAAAAAAAATATTTTTTTAATTTCTTTTACTGGGTTAAACATTATTTTTATAATTATTATATTTGTCATTTATCAAGGTTTCTAATAATAACAAAATTTTATTTTTTACTGGGTATTTTATTATCCCCTTCATATTTTTTTTATTTTTCTTGTTTTATTTTAGAGTAGTAGTATTTTCATTATTTTATCATTATTAAAATTTTTATTATTTTTTTATTTTCATTATTTTTTATCATTATTATTATTATTAAATTTTTATTATCTTATTTTTATTAAACATTGTTATTAAATTTTTTTATTACATTAAATTTTTATTATCATTATTATTATTATCAATTATTATTATCAGTATTATTACATTATTTTTATTAAACAGTATTATTATTATTATCATTGTTTTACTATCATAATTTTTTTATTATTATTATCATTTTTATTATTATTATTATTTTTATTATTACTATTATTATTATTATTATCATTATATCATTATTTTATCATTATTATTTTATTTTCCGTTTTTTCATTATTATTTTTATTATCCGTTTAAATTTTTATCCCTCATTATTTATTAAATTTTTTTAATTATTTTATCATTATTATTATTATCAAATTTTAATTATTATTTTTCATTAAATTTTTTTAAATTTGTGGTATATCTTATTTTAATATTATTAATTATTTTTTATAAATTTTTATTAATCATTATCATTATCATTTCCATTTTTATCATAAATTTTCATTTATTATCATTATCATTTTCAATTATTTTTTATTATCATTATTATTATCATTTTACATTATTATCATTATTATTATTTTTTATTTCCCTTTTTATTTCATTAATATTATTAAATTTTTTATTATTTTTTTTATCATTATTATTTTTTTCATTATTTTTATCGTTATTAAAAAAGATCCCTGAAACTAATGATCACCTTAATGAAATAATTAAATTTGGGAAATTTTTAAATTTAAAACTATTTTGGCCCAAATTTTCATAAAATGTAATTACCCCACTATTTTTACAAATTAAATTTTAGAGCGTTTGGGTTAAAAATTAACGACAGGCCAAATTATCAACCTTTTTTTAAAAAAAATTCCCCACTTTCAACCCCCCCTTTAACCCTTTTTTGGCTCCCTTTGGGCCTTTTGCTTACAACCTTTACTTTAGCCGGAAAATTTTTAAGACCTATCATGCAACCTAAATGCTAACCCACTGTGTAAAACAGCTTGAAATGTGTTAGCTGGACTGCACCCAAAACAGCGCATCGTGGGTTTTTTAACAGGCACGTTTTAAAGCAATAGCCAAAGGATGTGTTTGTTTTTTTCAAGTCGGAAATGAAAAAATTTTCGATAATTGTGTACATAAAAAATGGGAAATGATATGTTATCGACGTATACAAAAAAAAATTTTTTTTTCAAAGTAAAATTTTTTGATGTAGGGTTTTGGGGATAATTTTTAGTCTCACTCATCCCATTCCCCCGGGGCCCCCCAACAACCGGGGAGCAAAAGCCGTTGCCGGGTTGTGTGCATACCCCAAAGGTTTTTTGGGGAAAAAAGAAAACAAAATTTACCCAAAACTGTATACCAAAACCGTGTTAATGTTTTATTATGGTTACAGTAAATTTTCCGGTTTTCTTCTGTAAAAACTTTGGGCATTTCAAAAGGTGTCAGCTAATACCTTGGGTAACCTTTTGGGGTCGCTACGTTTTTGGTTCACTTTTTTAGGAATTTGCTAGTAATAAAAAAAAAATGGTTAGACTTTTGGATAACTGTAGAGCCTGTCGATAACTGTTTTAAAACTGTGGATAAAAAGTGTCAGGGTTTTTCCCCTTTTTTTTACTTGTCCCCTGCCAGGGGACATCCCCGTGACTGTGCCCCGTTTATGCTCCCTTTCTACTCCCACATACAAGCCGCTTGTAAACCCCTGGTGTTTTGCATGTCATGATAAGCATGTCATTTGTTTACTGCTGAAAAAAACTTAAACCTCCCTACGGTAAACTTTTGTCTAAACTGTAAAAATTGTAAACCGACGCTCTAAATTTAAAAGGGAAAAAAAAGTGGTCAGTGTTTTAAAAAGAAAACTACTGAAACTGGGGGCCCGGGACTGGTGAGCCTCTGAAAACCAAACCCCAAATCATCTCTCATGTAGGGAACAATTCTCACCAGTACGGCGCCCCGTTTCGTAGTTTTACTTTATTAAACCCCTTTGAAACCCCATTTAATTTTTTCCTTTTGGTACGTGCTACCTCCTTAAGAATCAAAAAAATTTTTGAGGATTTTTAAAAAGCCCAATTTTTTTTTTTTTTTTTTTAAAATTTAATTTTTCCCGGGGAAAAAAACCCAAAAAAAAAAATGAGGTTACAGCGAGTTGAAGCAAAAAAAACAAGACAAAAAAGTTTTTACATGGGTTTTACTTTCCTTTAATTAAACGGAATATTGGTATCGTCTTACTGAAAAATTTTTTTTGCCAAGATATGCAAAACAATTTTATCCTAACACGATAGCAAGCCCCCGTTTAACCCAAATATCATCTTGGGAGTTGGGAATATCGGGTAGGAGTAAACATTTTAAACACTGAAACCCGGGAAAAAACCCCCTACTCCGGGGATACTCCGTATGACTTTATTTTTTTTTTCCCCATTTAGTTTCAATAGCGCATTATTTTTGAACAATCACTTCGGAAATTTACTGAAAACAAAAAAAATAGGCCTATCTTGTGTTAAGGGGAGTTAAGCAAAAAAATTTTGAAATTTTTCTTTAGGCATCGCAAGGGGTTTTTGGGAGGGCGAGGGAAGGTACCACCCCACCACCACTCAGCCCCAGGGCTATCAGCCAATCAGGGGAGTCCTTACAAACTCGGGTAGGGTTTAGCAGTCCCAAAAAACCGCTTTGTGAAAAAGACTAAATAATAAAAATTAATGTAATTATTATTATGCGAGTAAGTAATAAAAGAAAATAAAAAATTATCATTATTTGTATTGTTTCTTTAAATTTTTATTCATATTTTTTTTGGGATTATTCTTACTTTAAAATAATAATGGTCCCTAATTAAAATTTCGGCGTGGGGCCCCTAAAAGGGGCAAAAAGGTGGGTTCCAGTTTGCCCCCGGAAAGGGAGGCGCACACCCCCCCAAAAACATGGAATGGTTTCATTTTTTAAACATAAAGTAAAGAATCGCCCCGACCATTTCATCATTCCGATTTGAGTAGTTTTAAATATACCATTTCGAGTGTTTCAAAAAATATGTTTTTCACTTTTTTTAAACCGTCCCGCCGTTTTTTAAAAATCCGCAATCAAAAACCCGTAAAATTTCCCCCAGCCCGAAAAAAGTGCTGCAACTGGCAGACGATGCGCCATGCTCGGTGACGTCACGGGAGGAAGGCTCCTCTTCCCCCGCTGCTGCATGTGTGTGTGTGTGGTAGTGTTTGTGTGTGTGTGTGTGTAGTAGTGTGTGTGTGGTGTGTGTGTGTGGTGTGTGTGTGTGTGTGTGTTGTGTGTGTGTGTGTGTGTGTAGTAGTGTTTGTGTGTGTGTGTGTAGTAGTGTTTGTGTGTGTGTGTGCATAGTAGTGTTTGTGTGTGGTGTGTGGTGTGTGGGTGTGTGTGTGTGTGTGTGTGTGTTTTGTAGTAGTGTTTGTGTGGTTAGTAGTTTTGTTTTGTGTGTAGTAGTGTTTGTGTGTGTGTAGTAGTGTTTGTGTGTGTGTAGTAGTGTTTGTGTTTTGTGTAGTAGTGTTTTTGTGTGTGTAGTAGTGTTTGTGTGTGTGTATTAGTGTGTGTGTGGTGTGTGTGTGTGTGTGTGTGTGTGTGTGTGGTGTGTGTGTGTAGTAGTGTTTGTGTGTGTGTGTGTAGTAGTGTTTGTGTGTTTGTGGGGTGTGTAGTAGTTTTTTTGTGTGTGTGTGTGTGTAGTGTTTTTGTGTGTGTGTGTGTGTGTGTAGTAGTGTTTGTGTGTGTAGTTTGTGTGGTGTGTGTGTGTGTGTGTGTGTGTGTGTGTGTGTGTGTGTGTGTGTGTGTGTGTAGTTTGTGTTGTGTGTGTGTGTAGTTTGTGTGTGTGTATAGTGTTTGTGGTGTAGTAGTGTTTGTGTGTGTGTGTGTGTGTAGTAGTGTGTGTGTGTGTGTGTGTAGTAGTGTTTGTGTGTGTAGTGTGTTTGTGGTGTGTAGTAGTGTTTGTGTGTGTGTGTAGTAGTGTGTGTGTGTGTGTGTGTGTGTGTGTGTGTGTGTGTGTGTGTGTGTGTGTGTGTGTTGTGTGTGGGGTTGTGTGGTGTGTGTGTGTTTGTGTGTGTAGTAGTAGTGTTTGTGTGTGGTTTTGGTGTGTAGTAGTGTTTGTGTGTGTGGTGTGTGTAGTAGTGTTTGTGTGTGTGTGTGTATAGTAGTGTTTGTGGTGTGGTGTAGTAGTGTTTGTGTGTGTGTGTAGTAGTGTTTGTGTGTGTGTGTGGTAGTGTTTGTGTGTGTGTGTAGTAGTGCTTGTGTGTGTATGTGTAGTAGTGTTTGTGTGTGGTGTAGTAAATGTTTGTGTGTGTGTTGTAGAGTAGTGTTTGTGTGGGGTGTGTGTGTAGTGTTTTGTGTTGTATAAAAGTGTTTGTGGGTAGTAGTGTTGTGTGTGTGTGTGTAGTAGTGTTTGGTTTTGTGTGTAGTAGTGTTTGTGTGTGTGTAGTAGTGTTTGTGTGTGTGTAGTAGTGTTGTGTGTGTGTGTAGTTTGTGTTTGTATGTGTGTGAAAATTCATGAGTAGTAAAACGTACAGGAAGCGCGAACCATGGGGTCTGGCTGGACCTTGTCTACTGTCCCCGGTTAAGTGAAATAGTTTGGGTTTAAATCATAAGGACGTTTTGTAGCCCATGTACAAATTTAAGGGAAACCAGACCCCTACCCAAAACCCCGATTTTTCAAGAAATA
>JACEEZ010021569.1:0-25121 GCA_016584305.1 Chionoecetes opilio
TTATACGTGTTTTTCATAGTTTCTTCTTAATTGTGGTGTTATATCATTAATAGAAGGTATTTATCTTATGATAATGCATTATACCCTCAAAATGTGTTCTTTTCAATGATTTTAGCTAGTTATCGGTGATATATAGCTGTTTTCCTACAATTTGAAGTATACAATCCTTTTTTTAGAATAATTTGCACCTATAAGTAGCTTACATTACATTAAGCTAATAAATAGAAGAGTAAGAGGTTATTTATTGTGATATAACGGTATATTGCAAGCGTTTTTCATAGTTTCTTGTAAACTGTAGCGTTATTGTATATATACAAGTAGTTTTACTTATCCTATTGCTATAAACCCATAAAATGTAGTGTTTTCAATGATATTAGCTATTTATCGGTGATATATAGCTGTTTTCCTACAAATTGAAGTATAAAATCCTCTTTTTAGAATAATTTGCACCTATAAGTAGCTTACATTACATTAAGCTATTAAATAAAAGAGTAAGAGGTTATTTATTGTGATATAACGGTATATTGCAAGCAATTTTCATAGTTTCTTCTAAACTGTAGCGTTATTGTATATATACAAGTAGTTTTACTTATTATATTGCTATAAACCCATAAAATGTAGTGTTTTCAATGATTTTAGCTAGTTATCTGTGATATATAGCTGTTTTCCTACAAATTGAAGTATAAAATCCTTTTTTTAGAATAATTTGCACCTATAAGTAGCAAACATTACATTAAGCTATTAAATAGAAGAGTAAGAGGTTATTTATTGTGATATAACGGTATATTGCAAGCGTTTTTCATAGTTTCTTGTAAACTGTAGCGTTATTGTATATATACAAGTAGTTTTACTTATCCTAATGCTATAAACCAATAAAATGTAGTGTTTTCAATTATATTAGCTATTTATCGGTGATATATAGCTGTTTTCCTACAAATTGAAGTAAAAAATTCTTTTTTTTAGAATAATTTGCACCTATAAGTAGCTTACATTACATTAAGCTATTAAATAGATGAGTAGGAGGTTATTTATTGTGATATAACGGTATATTGCAAGCATTTTTCATAGTTTCTTGTAAACTGTAGCGTTATTGTATATATACAAGTAGTTTTACTGATCATATTGCTATAAACCCATAAAATGTAGTGTTTTCAATGATATTAGCTATTTATCGGTGAAATATAGCTGTTTTCCTACAAATTGAAGTATACAATCCTTTTTTTAGAATAATTTGCATCTATAAGTAGCTTACATTACATTAAGCTATTAAATAGAAAAGTAAATGGTTATTTATTGTGATATAACGGTATATTGCAAGTGTTTTTCATAGTTTCTTCTAAACTGTAGCGTTATTGTATATATACAAGTACTTTTACTTATCATATTGGTATAAACCCATAAAATGTAGTGTTTTCAATGATATTAGCTATTTATCGGTGATATATAGCTGTTTTCCTACAAATTGAAGTATAAAATCCTCTTTTTAGAATAATTTGCATCTATAAGTAGCTTACATTATATTAAGCTATTAAATAGAAGAGTAAGAGGTTATTTGTTGTGATATAACAGTATATTGCAAGCGTTTTTCATAGTTTCTTGTAAACTGTAGCGTTATTGTATATATACAAGTAGTTTTACTTATCCTATTGCTATAAACCCATAAAATGTAGTGTTTTCAATGATTTTAGCTATTTATCGGTGATATATAGCTGTTTTCCTACAAATTGAAGTATACAATCCTTTTTTTTAGAATAATTTGCACCAAAGTAGCTTACTTAATTAGCTATTAAAAAGAAGAGTAAGAGGTTTTTTTGTGATATAACGGTATATTGCAAGCGTTTTTTTATAGTTTCTTTTTAAATTACGTTTTTTGTATATAACAAGTAGTTTTATTATTTTATTTCTATAACCCATAAAATGTGGTTTTCAATGATTTTAGCTAGTTTTCAGTGATATAAGCTGTTTTTCCTACAAATTTAAGTATAAAAACCCCCCTTTTTTAGAATAAAATTTTCACCTATAACACTTACATAATTAAACTATTAATAAAAAGTAAGGGTTATTTTTTGTGATAAAAAGGTATATTTCAAGGTTTTTCATAGTTTCTTTAAAAGTAGCGTTATTGTATATATAAAGTAGTTTTACTTTTTCCTATTGCTATAAAACCCCCCAAATGGTGTTTTCAAAGATTTAGCTATTTATCGGTGATTATAGCTGTTTTCCTACAAAAATTTAAGTATACAACCTTTTTTTAGAATAAATTTTCATATAATAGCTTTCATTACATTAAGTATTAAAAGAAAGTAAAGGTTATTTATTGTGTATAACGGGATATTGCAAGCGTTTTTCATAGTTTCTGTAAACCTGTAGCGTTATTGTATATATACAAGTAGTTTTACTTATCATATTGCTATAAAACCATAAAATGTTAGTGTTTTTCAATGATATTAGCTAGTTTATCGTGATATATAGCTGTTTTCCTACAAATTGAAGTATAAAATCTCTTTTACGAATAATTTGCACCTATAATAGCTTACATTAATTAAGCTATTAAATGAAAAGTAGGAGTTATTTATTGTGTATAACGGTATATTGCAAGCTTTTTTCATAGTTTCTTGTAAACTAGCGTTATTGTATTATACAAGTAGTTTACTTATCATATTGCTATAAACCCATAGAAGGTAGTGTTTTCAATGATATTAGCTATTTATCGGTGATATATAGCTGTTTCCTACAAATTGAAGTAATAATCTTTTTTTAGAGATAATTTGCACTATAAGTACCTACATTACATTAAGCTATTAAATAGAAAGTAGAGGTTATTTTATTGTGGGTTATACGGTATATTGCAAGCCTTTTTCATAGTTTCTTGTAAACTGTAGCGTTATTGTATATATACAAGTAGTTTTTACTTATCAATTGCTATAAACCCATAAAATGTATGTTTTTCAATGATATTAGCTATTTAATCGGTGATATGAGCTGTTTTTCCTACAAATTGAAGTATAAATCCTCTTTTAAGAATAATTTGCACCTATAAGTAGCTTACATTACATTAAGCTATTAAATAAAAGAGTAAGAGGTTATTTATTGTGATATAACGTATATTGCAACGTTTTTTCATAGTTTCTTCTAAACTATAGCGTTATTGTATATATACAAGTAGTTTTACTTATTATATTGCTATAAACCATAAATGTAGTGTTTTCAATGATTTAGCTAGTTATCTGTGATATATAGTTGTTTTCCTACAAATTGAAGTATAAATCCTATTTTTAGAATAATTTGCACTTAAGTAGCTTACTTACATTAAGCTATTAAATAGAAAGTAAGAGGTTATTTATGTGATATAACGTATATTGCAAGCGTTTTTCATAGTTTCTTGTAAACTGTAGCGTTATTGTATATATACAAGTAGTTTTACTTATCATATTGCTATAAACCATAAATGTAGTGTTTTAATGATATTAGCTATTTATCGTGATATATAGCTGTTTTTCCTACAAATTGAAGTATAAAATCTCTTTTTAGAATAATTTTTTACCTATAAGTAGCTTACATTACATTAAGCTAATAAATGAAAGTAAGTAGGTTATTTATTGTGTATAACGCTATATTGCAAGCGTTCTTTCATAGTTTTCTTGTAAACTGTAGCTTATTGTATATATACCAGTAGTTTTACTTATCATATTGCTATAAAACCATAAAGTAGTGTTTTCAATGATATTAGCTATTTATCGGTGATATATAGCTGTTTTCCTACAAATTGAAGTATAATAATTCTTTTTTTTAGAATAATTTGCACCTAATAAGAGCTACATACATTCAGCTATTAAATTAGAAGAGTAGAGGTTATTTATTGTGATTAACGGTATATTGCAAGCATTTTTCTAGTTTCTTGTAAACTGTAGCGTTATTGTATATTACAAGTAGTTTACTTATCAATTTGTATAAACCCTAAAATGTAGTGTTTTCAATGATATTAGCTATTTTATCGGTGATATATAGCTGTTTTCCTACAAATTGAAGTATAAAATCCTTTTTTTAATAATTTGCACCTTAAGTAGCTTACATTACATTAAGCTATTAAATAGAAAGATAAGATTTATTTATTGTGATATAACGGTATATTGCAAGCGTTTTTCATAGTTTCTTCTAAACTTAGCGTTTATTGTATATATACAAGTAGTTTTACTTATATATTGCTATAAACCCATAAAATGTAGTGTTTCAATGATTATTAGCTATTTATCGTGATATTAGCTGTTTTCCTCAAATTAAGTATAAATCCTTTTTTAGAATAATTTGCACTATAAGTATTAGTAGTTTACATTACATTAAGCTATTAAATAGAAGAGTAAGAGGTTTATTTATTGTGATATAAACGTATATTGCAAGCGTTTTTCATAGTTTTCTTGTAAACTGTAGCTGTTATTGTATATATACAAGTAGTTTTACTTATCATATTGCTATAAACCCATAAATGTAGTGTTTTCAATGATATTAGCTATTTATCGGTGATATATAGCTGTTTTTCTACAATTGAAGTATAAAATCCTCTTTTTAGAATAATTTACCTATAAGTAGCTTACATTACATTAAGCTATTAATAAAGAGTAAGAGGTTATTTATTGTGATATAACGGTATATTTGCAAACGTTTTTCATAGTTTCTTGTAAACTTAGCGTTATTGTATATATACAGTAGTTTAACTTATATATTGCTATAAACACATAAAATGTAGTGTTTTCAATGATATTTAGCTATTATTTTGATATATAGCTGTTTTCCTACAATTGAATATAAAATCCTTAATTTTTAGAATAATTTGCACTTATAAGTAGCTTACATTACATTAAGCTATTAAATAGAAAGTAGAAGGTTATTTATTGTGATATAACGGTATATTGCAAGCTTTTTCATAGTTTCTTGTAAACGTAGCGTTATTGTATATATACAAGTAGTTTTACTTATCATTTGCTATAAAACCATAAAATGTAGTGTTTTCAATGATATTAGCTATTTATCGGTGATATATAGCTGTTTTCCTACAAATTGAAGTATAAAATCTTTTTTTAATAATTTGCACCTATAAGTAGCTTACATTACATTAAGCTAATAATAGAAAGTAGATAGTTATTTATTTGATATAACGGTATATTTTGCAAGCGTTTTTCATAGTTTCTTGTAAACTGTAGCGTTATTGTATATATACAAGTAGTTTTTACTTATCATATTGCTATAAACCCATAAAGTAGTGTTTTCAAATGAGATTAGCTATATTTAAATCGGTGATATATAGCTGTTTTCCTCAAATTAAGTATAAATTTTTTTTTTTAGAATAATTTGCACCTATAAGCAGCTTACATTACATTAAGCTATTAAATAGAAGAGTAGTGAGGTTATTTATTGTGATATAAACGGTATATTGAACATTTTTCATAGTTTCTTGTAAACTGTAGCGTTATTAGATATATACAAGTAGTTTTACTTATATATTGCTTATAAACCCATAAAATGTAGTTGTTTCATGATTTTAGTTATTATCAGTAAAATATAGCTTTTTTCCTACAAATTGAAGTATAGAATCATTTTTAAGAATAATATGCACCTATAAGTTTGCTTACATTACATTAAGCTATATAAATAAAAAGAGTAAGAGGTTATTTATTGTGATATAACGGTATATTGCAAGCGTTTTTCCATAGTTTCTTTTAAACTGTAGCGTTATTGTATATATACAAGTAGTTTTACTTATCCTAATGCTATAAACCATAAAATGTAGTTGTTTTCAATATTATTAGCTATTTATC
The DNA here is from genome assembly GCA_016584305.1 of Chionoecetes opilio. NCBI lineage: Eukaryota > Metazoa > Arthropoda > Malacostraca > Decapoda > Majidae > Chionoecetes > Chionoecetes opilio. The sequence continues at coordinate 5,814 of JACEEZ010021569.1, forward strand.
GTGATATATAGCTGTTTTCCTAAAATTGAAGTATAAAAACCTCTTTTTCGAATAATTAGCACCTATAAGTAGCTTACATTACATTAAGCTATTAATTAGAAGAGTAAGAGGTTATTTATTGTGATATAACGGTATATTGCAAGCGTTTTTCATAGTTTCTTGTAAACCGTAGCGTTATTGTATATATACAAGTAGCTTTACTTATCATATTGCTATAAAACCATAAAATGTAGTGTTTTCAATGATATTAGCTATTTATCGGTGATATATAGCTGTTTTCCTGCAAATTGAAGTATACAATCCTTTTTTTAGAATAATTTGCAAATATAAGTAGCTTACATTACATTAAGCTAATAAATAGAAAAGTAAGAGGTTATTTATTGTGGTATAACGGTATATTGCAAGCGTTTTTCATAGTTTCTTGTAAACTGTAGCGTTATTGTATATATACAAGTCGCTTTACTTATCATATTGCTATAAAGCCATAGAAGGTAGTGTTTTCAATGATATTAGCTATTTATCGGTGATATATAGCTGTTTTCCTACAAATTGAAGTATAAAATCCTCTTTTTAGAATACTTTGCACCTATAAGTAGCTTACATTACATTAAGCTATTTAAATAAGAGTAAGAGGTTCTTTATTGTGATATAAGGTAATATTGCAAAGCGTTTTTCATAGTTTCTTCTAACTGGTAGCGTTATTGTATATATACAAGTATTTTACTTACTATATTGCTATAACCCATAAAATTATTGTTTTCAATGATTTTAGCTAGTTATCAGTGATATATAGCTGTTTCCTACAAATGGAAGTATAAAATCCTCCATTTTTAGAATACTTTTGCACCTATAAGTAGCTTACATTACATTAAGCTATTAAATAGAATGTTAAGAGGTTATTAATTGTATATACGGTAATATTGCAAGCGTTTTTCATAGTTTCTTGTAGACCGTAAGCGTTATGGTATAGATACAAGTAGCTTTTACTTTATCATATTGCTATAAACCCATAGAAAGGTAGAGGTTTCAATGAGATTAGCTATTTATCGGTGATATATAGCGTTTTCCTACAATTGAAGTATAAAATTCTTTTTTTTTTAGAATAATTTGCACCTATAATTAGCTACATTACATTAAGCTATTAATAGAAGAGTAGGAGGTTATTTTTTGTGATATAACGATATATTGCAAGCATTTATTCATAGGTTTCTTTGGTAGACTGTAGCGTTATTGTATATATACAAGTATTTTTACTTATCATATTGCTATAAACCACCCTAAAATGGCTAAGTGTTTTTCAATGATATTAAGCTATTTATCGGTGATATTAGCTTTTTTTACTACAATTGAGGGGTATACAATCCATTTTTTTATAGAATAATTTGCAATATAAGTAGCTTTACATTGCAGTAATTAATAAATAGAAAAGTAAGAGGTTATTTATTGTGGTATAACGGTATATTGCAAGCGTTTTTCATAGTTTCTTGTAAAATGTAGCGTTAGTTTTATATATATATACAAGTAGCTTTTACTTATCATATTGCTAGAGAAACCCTAAAAGGTAGTGTTTTTCAATGATATTAGCTATTTACGGTGATATATAGCTGTTTTCCTTACAAATTGAAGTATAAAATTCTTTTTTTTTGTTAGAATAATTTGCACCTATAGTAATCTTACTTACCTTAAAGCTATTAAATAGAAGAGTAGGAGGTTATTTTATTGTGGATATAACGTATATTGCAGCATTTTCATAGTTTTCTTGTAAACCTGTAGCGGTTTTGTCTATTACAATTAGTTTTTCTTATCATATTTGCTATAAACCCATAAAATGTAGTGTTTTTCAATGATATTAGCTATTTATCGGTGATATATAGCTGTTTTTCCTACAAATGAAGTATAAAATCTTCTTTTTAGAATAATTTGCACCTATAAGTACTTACATTACATAAGCTATTTTAAATAGAAGAGTAAGAGGTTTATTTATTGTGATATAAAGGTATGTGCACGTTTTTTTCATAGTTTCTTCTAAACTGTAGCGTTATTGTATATAATAAGAAGTAATTTTACTTATTATATTGCTATAAAGCCATAAAATAGTGTTTTCAATGATGATTAGCTAGTTTATCAGTGATAGATAAGCTGTTTTCCCTACAATTGATGTATACAATCCTTTTTTTAGAATAATTTGCACCTATAAGTAGCTTTCATTACATTAAGCCTAATAAATAAAAGTAAGAGGTTTTTATTGTGATATAACAGTATATGCAAGCTTTTTTCATTTGTGTTTCTTGTAAACTGTAGCGGGGGGTTAGTGTGATAGTAATAAAGTAGTTTTACTTATCATATTGGCTATAGAACCCTAAAGTTTAGTGGGGTTTTCAATGATATTTAGCTATCTTCGGTGATATATAGCTGTTTTCCCTACATATTGACAAGTATAAAATAAGCTTTTTAGATTAATTTGCACGCTATAAGTACTTACATTACATTAAGCTATTAAATAAAGGGAGTAAGAAGGTTATTTTTTGTTGATACAACGGTATAATTGCAACGTTTTTTCATCAGTTTTCTTGGTAACTGTAGCGTTTATTGTATATATACAAGTGAGTTTTACTTATCATATTGCCCATAACCTTATAAAATGTAGTGGTTTTCAATGATATAGCTATTGATCGGTGGATATATAGCTGTTTTTCCCCTTCCTACAAATTGAAGTATACAATCCTTTTTTGAGAATAATTTTGCACCTATAAGAGCTTACATGTACATTAAGCTAATAATAGCAAGAGTAGGACAAGGACCCAAAAAAACACACCAGGTTATTTCTTTGTGATATAACGGTATATTGCAATGCGTTTTTCAAAGTTTCTTGTAAACTGTAGCGTTATTGTATATATACAAGTAGTTTTTACTTAATATATTGCTATAAACCAAACCCAATAAATGTAGTCTTTTCAATGATATTAGCTATCTATCGGTGATATTAAGCTGTTTTTCCTACATATTGAAGTGTACAACCTTTTTTTAAGAATAATTTGCAACCTATAAGTAGCTTACATTACATAAGCTATAAATAGGAAGAGTAGGAGGTTATTTATTGTGATATAACGGTATATTGCAAGCGTTTTTTTCATAGTTTCTTGTAAACTGTATCGTTGATTGTATATATACAAGTAAGTTTTTTTACTTATCATGATTGCCATAAAGCCCTTAAAATGTAATGTTTTTCAATGATATTATGCTATTTATCGGTGATATATAGCTTTTTCCTACAAATTGAGGTATACAATCCTTTTTTTGAATAATTTTGCACCCTTAAGAGCTTACATTACTTAAGCTAATAAATCAAGAGTAGGGCAGGTTATTTATTGTGATATAACGGTAGATTGCAAGCGTTTTTCTAGTTTCTTGTAACTGTAGCGTTATTGTATCTATACAAGTAGTGTTTACTTATCATATTGCTATAAACCCTTAAATGTAGTGTTTTCAATGATATTAGCTATTTATCGGTGATATAATAGCCTGTTTTCCGCTACAAATTTGAAGTATAAAATCCTCTTTTTAGAATAATTTGCACCTATAAGTATCTTACATTACATTAAGCTATAAATAGAAGAGTAAGAGGTTATTTATTGTGATATAACGTATTGCTAGCGTTTTTCATAGTTGTAACAATAAAAACTTCGAACCTGAGTAGCGTTATTGTATATATACAAGTAATGACCACCTGCCATAAAAACAATCAAAAAAAAGCCACATACCTCCTACAATATAGGACAATAATTGCATGAAAAAGGTGTTGTCTAAGGTGGTGTGGAGGTGGTCAATTATTTAATCTGCTAACAGGAGACTTAGAAAATTTATAGGGAGTTACGAGGGTGGCAGTGATATATAGCTGTTTTTCCCCCATATAACTTGAAGTTTAATTCATCTTTTTAGAAAATATTTGCACCTATAAGTAGCTTACATTACATTTAATCTATTAAATAGAAGAGTAAGAAGGGTTATTTATTGTGATATAACGGTATAGTTGCAGCATTTTTTCATAGTTCTTGTAACTGTAGCGTTATTGTATAGATACAGGTAGTTTTACTTATCATATTGGTATAAACCCATAAAATGTAAGGAATTTTCCAATGATATTAGCTATTTTATCGGTGATATATAGCTTTGTGTTTCCTACAAATTGAAGTGATAAAAAATCCTCTTTTTAGATAATTTCATCTATAAGTAGTCTTACATTACATTAAGCTATTAAATAGGAGAGTAAGAGGGTTATTTATTGTGATATAACGGTAATATTGCAAGCGTTTTTCATATTTCTTCTAAACTGTAGCGTTCTATTGTATAAACAAGTAGTTTTACTTATTATATTGCTATAAATCCATAAAATGTGGTGTTTTCAATTATTTTAGCTGTTACAGTGATTATATAGCTGTTTTTCCTACAAATTGGAAGTATAAATCCTCATTTTAGAATAATTTGCACCTATAAGTAGCTTAAAGTAATTAAGCTATTAAATAGAGAGTAGGAGGTTTATTTATTGGTGATATAACGGTATAATTGCAATCGTTTTTCATAGTTTCTTGTAAACTGTATCGTTATGTATATATACAAGTAGTTTTACTGTATCATCTTGCTATAAACCCATAAAAGTGTGTTTTCAACTGATTTTAGCTAGTTATCAGTGAAGAGTTTTTTTTCTTCTACAAATTTGAAGTAGATTTCTTTATATCTGTAGCTAAAATGCTTTTTAATCTTTGCTACAACTATATTTTACAAAATTAATAAGCTAAAAAATATGTATTTTTTCATGAAATTTAGATTCAATTTTATAATCTTAAAAACAATGTTTTTTCAAGTATTTTATGTATTTTTGTAATGCTAACTAATGTCGAAATTTTGACAATATTCAGCCCTTTTACCAACTATATTTTAACATGTTTATGAGCTAAAAATATGTATTCTTCATGAAATTTCGGTATCAATGTTTTAATCTTAAAAACAAAGTTTTTTTCAAGTGTTTTAATGTATTTATGAAGGTCAAAAAAAAATGTCGGAACTTTGACATTATTCATCCCTTTTTTTGATAGAGAAATTCAACATTTGGAATTATAGTTGTTTTCGTTAGAAATTGCTATGTTTTTTAAACTATTGTAAGGCTTATAATAGGAGTTTGAGACTCTATAATTGTGATACAATTGTATATTATATGTGTTTTTCAATAGTTTCTTCTTATTGTGGTGTTATATGAAGTTAAATATAAGGTATTTACCTGATGATGATGCATTATACCCTCAAAATGTTTTCTTTTCAATGATTTTAGCTACTTATCGGTGGATATACTAGCTGTTTTCCCTACAATTTGAAGTATACAATCCTTTTTTTGTAGAATAATTTGCCCTCATAAGTAGCTTTACATTAAGCTATTAGATAGAATAGTTAGAGGTTATTTATTGTGATTAACGGTATATTTGCAAGCGTTTTTTCTAGTTTCTTCTTAAACTGTTGGCGTTATTGTATATATACAAGTAGTTTGTACTTACTATATTGCGATAAACCCTAAATGTAGTGTTTTCCAATGATTTAGCTAGTTATCAAGTGTATATAAGCTGTTTCCCTACAAATTGAAGTATAAAATCTCTCTTTTTTAGAATAATTTTGCACTATAAGTATCTTACATTACATCAAGCTATTAAAAAGAAGAGTAAGAAGTTATTTGTTGTGATATAACGGTATATTGCAAGCGTTTTCATAGTTTCTTGTAAACTGTAGCTTTTATTGTATATAACAGTCGCTTTACTTATCATTTTGCTATAAAACCCCCATAGAAGGTAGTGTTTTTCAATGATATTAGCTATTTAATCGGTGATATATAGGCTGTTTTGCCTACAAATTGAGTATAAAATCCTCTGTTTAGAATTACTTTTGCACCTATTAAGTAGCTTACATTACATTAGCATTAATAGAAGAGTAAGAGGTGATTTTGAATTGTGATATAACGGTATATGCAAGCGTTTTTCATAGTTTCTTCTAAACTGTAGCGTTATTGTATATATACAAGTAGTTTTTACTTACTATATGCTATAAAAACCCATAATAAATGGTAGTGTTTTCAATGATTTTAGCTTAGTTATCAGTGATATATAGCCTGTTTTCCTACAATTGATGTATAGCATCTTTTTTTTAGAATAATTTGCACTATAAGTAGCATACATTACATTAAGCTATTAAATAGAGAGTAAGAGGTTATTTATTGTGATATAATGGTATTAGTTGCAAGCGTTTTTTTCAATAGTTTTCTTGTAAACTTGATAGCGTTATTGTATAAATGCAGTAGTTTTACTTATCATATTGCTATAAACCCATAAAATGTAGTGTTTTTTAATGATATTAGCTATTTATCGTGTATATAGCTGTGTTTCCTACAAATTGAAGTATAAAATCCTCTTTTAGAATATTGCACCTATAAGTAGCTTACATTACATTTAAGCTATAAATAGAAGAGTCAAGAGTTTAATTTTGTTATATAACGGTATATTGCCTGGGGTAGCGTTTTTTCATAGTTTCTTGTAAAAATGTAGCGTTATTGTAAATATACAAGCTAGTTTTTTACCTTATCATATTGCAGAAATCCTAAATGTTAGTGTTTTCAATGATTTTAGCCTAGTTATCAGTGAAGAGTTTTTTTTTTTCCTTTCTACAAATTGAAGGTATATTTCTTTATATCTGTAAGCTAAATGCTTTTTATATATTTTCTACAACTATATTTTTAACAAATTAATAGCTAAAAAGATGTATTTTTTTCATGAAATTTCGATATTAATTTTAATCTTAAACAATGTTTTTTCAAGTATTTTAATGTATTTTTTGAAAGGCTAAATAATGTCGAAATTTGACAATATTCAGCACTTTTACACAAACTATTTTTTAACAATGTTATGAGCTAAAAATATGGATTTTTCATGAAATTTAGGTGATCAATTTTGAATCTTAAAACAACGTTTTTTCAAGTGTTTTAATGTATTTATGAAGGCTAAAATGTCACGAAATTGACATTATTCGCCCTTTTTTTGATAGAGAATTCAAAATGTGAATACAGTTGTTTTCGTTAGAAATTGCTTATTTTGAAACGACTGTAAGCTTATAATAGGAGTTTGAGACTCCTATCATTGTGATACGAATTGTACTATTAACGTGTTTTTCATAGTTTCTCTTAATTGTTGTTCTTATATCATTAATAGAAGTATTTACCTGATTTGATGCATGCCCATTAATACCCTCAACATGTGTTCTTTTTCAATGATTTTAGCTAGTTATCGGTGATATTAGCTGTTTTCCTACCAATTTGAGTATACAATCCTTTTTTTAGAATAATTTGCACCTATAAGTAGCCTTACATTAAGCTATTAAATAGAAGAGTTAGTAGTTATTTATTGTGATATAACGGTATATTGCAGCGTTTTTCATAGTTTCTTCTAAACTGTGGCGTTATTGTATATATACGAAGTAGTTTTACTTTACTATATTGCTAAAACCCATAAAATGTAGTGTTTTCAATGATTTTAGTTAGTTATCAGTGATATATAGCTGTTTTCCTACAAATTAAAGTATAAAATCCTCTTTTTAGAATAATTTGCACCTATAAGTAGCTTACATTACATTAAGCTAATAAAAAGAAGAGTAATAGGTTATTTATTGTGATATAACGGTATATTGCAAGCGTTTTTCATAGTTTCTTGTAAACTGTAGCGTTATTGTATATATACAATTAGTTTTACTTATCATATTGCTATAAACCCATAATATGTAGTGTTTTCAATGATATTAGCTATTTATCGGTGATATATAGCTGTTTTCCTACAAATTGATGTATACAATCCTTTTTTTTGAATAATTTGCACCAATAAGTAGCTTACATTACATTAAGCTAATAAATAGAAGAGTAAGAGGTTATTTATTGTGATATAACGGTATATTGCAAGCGTTTTTCATAGTTTCTTGTAAACTGTAGCGTTATTGTATATATACAAGTAGTTTTACTTATCATATTGCTATAAACCCATAAAATGTAGTGTTTTCAATGATATTAGCTATTTATCGGTGATATATAGCTGTTTTCCTACAAATTGAAGTATAAAATCCTCTTTTAAGAATAATTTGCACCTATAAGTAGCTTACATTACATTAAGCTATTAAATAAAAGAGTAAGAGGTTATTTATTGTGATATAACGGTATATTGCAAGCGTTTTTCATAGTTTCTTCTAAACTATAGCGATATTGTATATATACAAGTAGTTTTACTTATTATATTGCTATAAACCCATAAAATGTAGTGTTTTCAATGATTTTAGCTAGTTATCTGTGATATATAGCTGTTTTCCTACAAATTAAAGTATAAAATCCTTTTTTTAGAATAATTTGCACTTATAAGTAGCTAACATTACTTTAAGCTATTAAATAGAAGAGTAAGAGGTTATTTATTGTGATATAACGGTATATTGCAAGCGTTTTTCATAGTTTCTTTTAAGTTGTAGCGTTATTGTATATATACAAGTTCTTTTACTTATCATATTGGTATAAACCCATAAAATGTAGTGTTTTCAATGATATTAGCTATTTATCGGTGATATATAGCTATTTTCCTACAAATTGAGGTATAAAATATTTTTTTTAGAATTATTTGCACACCATAAGTTGGCTTACATTACATTCACTATTAAATAGAAGAGTATGAGGTTATTTATTGTGATCTAACGGTATATTGCAAGCATTTTTATAGTTTCTGTAAACTGTAGCGTTATTGTATATAATACAAGTACTTTTTTACTTATCATATTGCTATAAACCCATAAACATGTAGTGTTTGTTTCATATATTAGGTTTTATCGGTGTTCTAGCTGTTTTCCTACAAATTGAGTATAAAATCCTTTTTTTAATAATTTGCACCTATACTCTTACATACCTTAAGCTATAATAAAAGTAGAGGTTATTTATTGTGATTAACGGTATAATTGCAAGCGTTTTGCATAGTTTCATTGTAAACTCTAGGCGTTATTGGATATATACAAGTAGTTTTACTTTCATATTGGTAAGATAAACCCATCAAAATGAGGGTTTTTCAATGATTTAGCTATTTATCGGTGATATATATACTGTTTTCCTACAAATTGAAGTATAAAATCCTCTTTTTAGAATAATTTGCACCTACAGGATCTTACTTACATTAGCTACTAAATAGAAAGTAAGAGGTTATTTATTGTGATATAACGGTATAATTGCAAGCGTTTTTCATAGTTTGTTCTAACTGTGCGGTATTGTATATATACAGTAGGTTTAATTACTATAGTGCTATCAATTTCCATAAAATGTAGTGTTTTTCAATGATTTTAGGCTAGTTATCAGTGATATATAGGCTGTTTCTACAAATTCGAAGTATAAAATACCGCTTTTTTTAGAATAATTTGCACCTATAAGTAGCTACATTACATGAAGCTTATTAATAGAAGAAGTAAGAGGTTCTTTATTGTGATATAACTTATATTGCAAGCGTTTTTCATAGTTTCTTGTAAACTGTAGCGTTAATTGTATATATACAATTGTTTTACTTAGTCATATTGGCTATAAACCCATAAAATGTAGTGTTTTCAATGATTTATCTATATTATCGGTGATATCATAGCTGTTTTCCTACCAATTGAAGTATAAATCATCCTATTTGAATTATTTGCCACCAATCAGTAGCTTTACATTACATTAAGCTAATAACTAGAAGATAAGAGGTTATTTATTGTGATATACCGGTATATTTGCAAGGGTTTTTGCATAGTTTTATGAAACTGTAGCGTTTATTGTATATCTACACGTAGTTTTTACTTATCCTATTGCTATAAACCCATAAAATGTAGTGTTTTCAATGATATTAGCTATTTATCGGTGATATATAGCTGTTTCCTACAAATTGAAAGTATCAAATCCTCTTTTTAGAATAATTTGCCACCTAATAAGTAGCTTACATTCATTAAGCTATTAAATAAAAGAGTAGAGGTTATTTATTGTGATCTAACGGTATATGCAAGCAATTTTCATAGTTTTCTTCTAAACTGTAGCATTATTGTATATATACAAGTAGTTTATTACTTATTATATTGATATACACCCTCATAAAATGTAGTGTTTTCAATGATTTTTAGCATAGTTATCTGCGATATATAGCTGTTTTCCTACAAATTGAAGTAAAAATCCTTTTTTAGAATTAATTTGCACCTATCAGTTAGCTAAAAAAAACATTTTTTTTACATTACGGCTATTAAATAGAAGATTAAGAGTTATTTAATTGTGATATAACTGTAATATTGCAACGTTTTCATAGTTTCTTGTAAATGTAGCGTTATTTTATATATCCCAGTAGTTACTTATCCTACTGCTTTAAACCCATACAATGTAAGTGTTTTCAATTATATTAGCTATTTATCAGTGATATATAGCTGTTTTCCTCCCAATTGAAGGATAAAATCCTCTTTTTTTCGAATAAGTTGCACCTATAAGTAGCTTACATTACCATAATCTTATAAACAGGGAGTAGAGGTTATTTATTGTGATATAACGGTATATTGCAAGCGTTTTTCATAGTTCTCTTGTAAACCGTAGCGTTTTTGTATATATCAAGTTGTTTTTCTTATCATAATTGCTATAAAACCAGAAAATGTAATGTTTTCAATGATAGTAGCTATTTTTCGGTGATATATAGCTGTTTTTCCTACAAAATTGAGGTATTAATCCATTTTTTAGAATAATTTGCAAATATAAGTAGCTTACATTGCATTAAGTTAACAAATGAAAAGTAAGAGGTTATTTATTGTGTATAACTGATAGTGCAAGCGTTATTCATAGTTCTTGTAAGACTGTAGGCGTTATTGTATAGTGATACAAGTAGCTTTACTTATCATATTCGCATAAACCCATAAAGGTATTGTTTCAATGATATTACTATTTATCGGTGATATATGCTGGTTTCCTACAAATTGAACTACAAATTCTTTTTTTTAGAATAATTTGCACCTATAAGTAGCTTACATTACTAAGCTATTAATAGAAGAGTAGGAGGTTATTATTGGGATTAACGGTATATTGCAGCATTTTTCATAGTTTCTTGTAAAACTGTAGCGTTTTGTATAGTGATACAAGTAGTTTTTACTTATCTTTTTTTCATATTGCTATAAACCACATAAAATGTATTGTTTTCAATGATATTAGCTAGTTATCAGTGAAGATTTTTTTTTTCTTCTACAAATTGAAAAGTATATTTCTTAACTGTAAGCTAATACTTGTTTTATATTTGCTACAACTCTTTTTACGACAAAATTAATAGCTAAGAATATGTATTTATCATGAAATTTAGATATCAATTTTAATCTTAAAAACAATGTTTTTTCAGTATTTTTAATGTGAATTTTTGAATAGGCTACATAATGTCCGAATATGACAATATTCAGACACTTTTTTACACAACTATATTTAACAATGTATGAGCTAAAGATATGTATTTTTCATGAAATTTAGGTATAAAATTTTAATCCTTAAAAACAACGTTTTTTTCAAGTATTTTAATGTATTTTTGAAAGCTAAATAATGTCGAACAATCTTTAGCTCATAACTTGTTAAATATAAAGTTGTGTCAAAGTGCGGAATATTTGTCATATTTCGACATTATTTAGCCTTCTCAAAAATCATTAAAATACTTGAAAAACATTGTTTTTAAGATTAAAATTGGGATATCTAAATTTCATGATAATACTATTTTATCTATTAATTTTTGTAAAATAATAGTTGTAGCAATATAAAAAGCTATTGCTACAGATATAAAGAAATATACTTCAATTTGGTAGAAGAAAAAAAACTCTTCACTGATAACTAGCTAATATCATTGAAAAACACTACATTTTATGGGTTTATAGGCAATATGATAAGTAAAACTACTTGTATATACCATACCGCTACAGTTTACCAGAAACTATGAAAAATGCTTGCAATATCCGTTATATCACAATAAATAACCTCCTACTCTTCTATTTTAATAGCTTCATTAATGTAAGCTACTTATAGGTGGCAAATTATTCTAAAAAAAGAATTGTTTACTTCAATTTGTAGAAAACAGCTATATATCACCGATAAATAGCTAATTATCATTGAAAACACTAGCTTTTTATGGGTTTATAGCATATGATAAGTAAAGCTACTTGTATATATACAATAACGCTACAGTTTACAAGAAACTATGAATAACGCTTGCAATATACCGTATATACCCAATAAATCACCTCTTACTTTTTTTCTTTTGTTAACTTAATGCAATGTAAGCTACTTATATTTGCAAATTAATTCTAAAAAATGGATTAATCCCTCATTTGTAGAAAACAGCTTATATATCACCGAAAAATAGCTAATATCATTGAAAACACTACATTTATGGTTTTTAGCAATATGGATAAGTAAAACTACTTGTATATATACAAAAACGCTACGGTTTACAAGAAACTCTGAAAACGCTTTGCAATATCCGTTATATCCAATAATAACCTCTTACTCCTCTGTTTAATAGCTTATGGTAATGTAAGGCTACTATAGGTCGTTAAATTATTCGAAAAGAGGAGTTTATCCTTCAATTTGTAGGAAAACATCCTCAGCTATATATTCACTGATAATACTAATATACTTGAACACTACATTTTATGGGTTTAAAGCATTAGGATAAGTAAAACTACTTGTATATATCAATAACGCTACAGTTACAAGAAACTCTGAAAACGCTTGCAATGATACCGTTATATCACAATAAATACCTCTTAATCTTCTATTTAATGGCTTATGTATGTTGCTACTTATAGGTGCAATTATTCTAAAAAAGAGGTTTTATACTTCAATTTGTAGAAAACAGCTATATATCGCAGATAACTATCTAAAACATTGAAAACACTACATTTTATGGGTTTAATAGCAATAGCCTAATTAAACTACTTGTATCTATACAATAATGCTAACAGTTTTAGAAGAAACTATGAAAATTGCTTGCAATATACGTTATATCACAATAAATAACCTCTTACTCCTTTTATTTATAGCTTAATTAATGTAAGCTAACTTATAGTGCAAATTATTCTAAAAGAGGATTTTATACTTCCAATTTTGTATGGAAAACAGCTAATATATCACGATAAAGCTAATATCTTGAAAACACCTACATTTATTATGGGTTTCTAGCATAGGATAAGTAAAACTAATTGTATATATACGATAACGCTACAGTTTCCATTAACTATGAAAAACCTTGGCATATACCGTTATATCACATAAATAACCTCTTACTCTTCTATTTATTAGCTTAATGTAATGTAAGTCTACTTATTTGTGCAACTTATTAAAAAGGATTGTATACTTCAATTTTGTAGGAAAACAGCTATATACACCGTGTATAAATACTAATATCATTGAAAACCGACATTTTATGGGTTTATAGGCAATATGATAAGTAACAACAACTTGTATAATATACAATAACGCTACAGTTTACAAGAAACTATGAAAAACGCTTGCAATATACCGTTATATCACAATAAATAACCTCTTCTCTTCATTTAATAGGCTTCATGTATGTAGCTAATTTATCGGTGCAAATATTCTAAAAGAGGATTTTATACTTCAATTTGTAGGAAACAGCTATAATATCACCTGATAACTGAGCTAAAATCATTGAAAACGACGTACTTTTATGGATTTATAGCAATCTAGTATTAAACTACTTGTATAATATACAATAACCGCTACAGTTTAGGACCAACTTATGAAAACGCTTGCAATATACCGTTATATCACAATAAATAACCTCTTACTCTTTCTATTTATAGCTAATGTAATGTCCGCTCCTTGTAGGGTGCAATATTCTAAAAAGAGGATTTTATCCTTCAATTTGTAGGAAAACAGCTATATATCACCGAATAAATAGCTATATCATTGAAACACTACATTTTATGCGTTTATAACCAATATGATGTCAAAACTACTTGTATATATATCAATACGCTAGATTTACAAGAAACTATCAAAAACACTTGCAATATACCGTTATATCACAATAATAACCTCTTACTCTTTCTATTTATAGCTTAATGTAATGTAAGCTACTTATAGGTGCAAATTATTCTAAAACAGGATGTAATACTTCAATTTGTAGGAAACAGCTATATATCACCGATAAATACCTAATATCATTGAAAACACTACATTTAGGGGATTTATAGCATATGATAAGTAAAGTACTTGTATATATACAATAACGCTACAGTTTACAAAAACTATGAAAAATGCTTGCAATATACCGTTATATCACAATAAATAACCTCCTACTCTTCTTATTTAATAGCTTAATGTAATGTAAGCTACATTATATGGGTGCAAATATTCTAAAAAAATAATTTTATACTTCAATTTGTAGGAAAACAGCTATATAGTCACCGAGAAATAGCTAATAATCATTGAAAACACTACCTTCTATGGGTTTATAGCATATGTAATGTAACGCTACTTGTATATATACAATAATCGCTACAGTTTTCAAGAAACTATGAAAACGCTTGCATATACGTTATACCACAATAAAATAACCTCTTACTTTTCTATTTATTAGCTTAATGTAATGTAAGCTACTTATATTTTCAAATGTATTCTAAAAAAGGATTGTAATACTTCAATTTGCAGGAAAACAGCTATATCTCACCGATAAGTAGCTAATATCATTGAAACACTACATTTTTATGGTTGTTATAGGGCACTATAGATCAGAAAAACTACTTGTTATATATAATAACCGCTACAGTTTTACAAGAAACTAATGAAAAACGCTTGCAATATACGCGTTATATCACAATAAATACCTCTTACTCTTTTTATTTAATGCTTAATGTAATGTAAGCTACTTATAGGTGCAAATTATTCTAAAAAGAGGATTTTATACAATCAATTTGTGGTAAAATAGCTATATATCACCGATAATAGCGTAATATCATTGAAACACTACATTTTATGGTTTTATACGCAATATGATAAAGTAAAGACTTGTATATATACATAACGCTACAACTTAAAGAACTATGAAAAACGCTTGCAATATACCGTTATATCACAAGTAAATAACTCTTACTCTTCGTATATAATCGCTTAAAGTAATGTTTACTACTTATAAGTGCAAAATTATTCTAAAAAAAGGGATTTATACTTTAATTTTGTAGAAACAGCTATATATTCACAGATAACTAGCTAAAATCATTGAAACACTACATTTTATGGGGTTATAGCAATATATAAGTAAAAAACTACTTGTATATATACACTATCGCTATAGTTTGAAGAAACATGAAAAACGCTTGCAATATACCGTTATAATCACATATACATAACTCTTACTCTTTATTTAGATACTTAATGTAATCTAAGCTACTTAAGGGTTGGCACATTTTCTTAAAGGAGATTTATACTTCAATTTTTAGGAAACAGCTATATATCACCGATAAATAGCTAATATCATTGAAAACACTACATTTATGTTTTATAGCAATTTATAAGTACAACTACTTGTATATATACAATAAACGCTACATTTTACAAGAAACTATGAAAAACACGCTTGCATATAACCGTTTATATCACAATAAATACCTCTTACTCTTCTATTTTATACTTAATGTAGCTAAGCTACTTATTGTGCAAATTATCAAAAAAAAGGATTGTATGGCCTCAACTTTTACGGAAACAGCTATATAATCACCGATATAGCTAATATAATTAAACACACATATTATGGGTTTATAGCAATATGATAAAGTAAACTAATTGTATATATCAATAATCTACAGTTTACAAGAAACTATGAAAACCTTGCATATACCATTATATCACAATAAAATAACCTATTACGCTTCTTTTATTAGCTTAATTAATGTAAGCTACTTATAGTGGCAAATTATGCTAAAAGAGGATTTTTATACTTTAATTTGTGGAAAACATCTTATATAATCACTGACTAACTAACTAAATCATTGAAAACACTACATTTTATGGGTTTAAATAGCAATAAGTAATTAAAACTACTGTATATATATACCATCGCCACAGTTTAGAAGACCTATGAAAACGCTTGCAATATACCGTTATTCAACAATAAATAACCTCTACTCTTCTATTTTAATAGCTTAATGTAAGCTACTTATAGGTGTCAAATTATTCCTAAAATAAGGATTGTTACTTCAAATTGTAAGAAACAGCTATATATCACCGATTAACTAGCTAAGAATCAATTGAAAAGAACAATTTTGAGGGTAGAATGCATATGCATCAGGTAAATACCCTTCTCTTAATGATATACACCACAATTAAGAAGAAACTATGACAATCCGTATAATCTACAATTGTATCACAATATAGAGTCTCAAACTCCTATTATAAGCTTACGTAGTTTTAAAATAGCATTCTAACGGAAACAACTGTAATTCCACATTTTGAATTTCTCTATCAAAAAAAGGGCTGAATAATGTCAATTTTCGACATTTTTTAGCCCTCATAAATACATTAAAACACTTGAAAAAACGTTGTTTTTAAAAAGAAAAATTTTTTTTAAAAAATTGATACCTAAATTCAGAAAATAACATATTTTTAGCTAATAACATTGTTAAAAATAGTTGTGTAAAAGGTGCTGAATATTGTCAAATTTCGACATTATTTAGCCTTTCAAAGACATTAAAATCTTGAAAAACATTGTTTTTAAGATTAAAATTGAATATCTAAATTTTCTGAAATACATATTTTTACTATTATTTTTGTAAAATATAGTTGTAGCAAATATAAAAAAGCTATTTACTACAGATATAAAAATATACTTCATTTTAGAAGAAAATCAACTCTTCACTGATACTAGCTAAATTCATTTTGGGGAAACAGCTACATTTTATGGATTTATAGCAATATGGAGTAAAACTACTTGTATATATACAATACCGCTACATTTTACAAGAAACCTAGAAAACGCTTGCAATATACCGTTATATCACAATAATTAACTCTTACTCTTCTAGTTAATAGCTTAATGTAATGGTTAAGCTACTTATAGTGCCAATTATTCTAAAAAGGGATTTTATACTTCAATTTGTCGGAAAAACTATATTCACCGATAAATAGCTTAATATCATTAAAACACTACATTTTATGGGTTTATGCAATATGATACAGTAAGACTACTTGTATTTATACAATACGCTAGCAGTTTTACAAGAACTATGAAACGCTTGCAATATACATTTATTCACAATAATAACCTGCTGTTCTTCTATTTAATAGGCTTAATGTATGTAAGCTACTTATGGAGTGGCAAATTATTCTAAAAAAAGATTCCTATACATCACTTTTGTAGGAAAACACTATATATCACGATAACTAGCTAAGATCTTGAAAACACTACATTTTATGGGTTTTATAGCCAATATAAGTAAGTAAAACTACTTGTTATATATACATCCGCTACAGTTAGAAGAAACTATGAAAAACGCTTGCAATATACCGTTATATCACAATAAATCACCTCTTTACTCATTCTATTTAATAGCTTATGTAATGTAAGCTACTTATAGGTGCAAGTAGTCTAAAAAGAGGATTGTCCTACTTCCAATTTGTAGGAAAACAGCTATATATCACCGATAAATAGCTAATATCATTGAAAACACTACCTTTTATGGTTTTATAGCAATATGATAAGTAAACTACTTGTATATATACAATAACGCTACAGGTTTACAAGAAACTATGAAAAACGCTTGCAATATACCGTTATATCACAATAAATAACCTCTTACTCTTCTATTTATTAGCTTAATGTAATGTAAGCTACTTATGGTGCAAATTATTCAAAAAAAAGATTTATACTTCATTTGTAGGAAAACAGCTATATATCACCGATAAATAGCTAATATCATTGAAAACACTACATTTTATGGGTTTATAGCAATATGATAAGTAAAACTACTTGTATATATACAATAACAGTACAGTTTACAAGAAACTATTAAAAACGCTTGCAATATACGTTATATCACAATAAATAACCTCCTACTCTTCTATTTAATAGCTAATTAATGTAAGCTACTTATAGGTGCAAATTATTCTTAAAAAAGGATTTTATACTTCAATTTGTAGGAAAACAGCTATATATCACCGATAAATAGCTATATATCATTGAAAACACTACATTTTATGGTTTATAAGCAATATGATAAGTAAAACTACTTGTATATATACAATAACGCTACGTTTACAAGAAACTATGAAAAACGCTTGCAATATACCGTTATACACAATAAATAACCTCTTACTCTTCTATTTATTAGCTAATGTAATGTAAGCTACTTATATGGTGCAAATTATTCAAAAAAGATTGTATACTTCAATTTGAAGGAAAACAGCTATATATCACCGATAAATAGCTAATATCATTGAAAACACTACATTTTATGGTTTTATAGCAATATGATAGTAAACTACTTGTATATATACAATAACATAGTTTACAAGAAACTATTAAAAACGCTTGCAATATACCGTTATATCACATAAATAACCTCTACTCTTCAATTTAATAGCTTTAATGTAAGCTACTTATAGGTGCAATTATTCTTAAAAAGGATTTTATACTTCAATTTGTAGGAAAACAGCTATATATCACGATATAGCTAAATCATTGAAAACACTACATTTTATGGGTTTATAGCAATATATAAGTAAAACTACTTGTATATATACAATAACGCTACAGTTTAAAGAAACTATGAAAACGCTTGCAATATACCGTTATACCACAATAAATAACCTTTACTTTTCTTTAATCTTAATGTAATGTAAGCTACTTATATTGCAAATTATTCTAAAAAAAGATGTATACTTCAATTTGAGGAAAACAGCTATAATCACCGATAAATAGCTAATTCATTGAAAACACTACATTTATGGTTTTATAGCAATAGATAGTAAACTACTTTATATATACAATAACGCTACGTTTAAAGAAACTTGAAAAACGCTTGCAATATACCGTTTATCACATATACTCTTACTTCATTAATAGTTAAAAATGTAGTATTTAGTGCCAAATTAATTCCTTTTCAAAGATTGATTGGTATACTTTTCATATTTTGTTAGGAAATCAGCCTTTTATAAGATCACCACTGAACACTATAATACTAAAAGCTAACACATGGAAAAAAAAGTTT
>JACEEZ010021570.1:0-5000 GCA_016584305.1 Chionoecetes opilio
TACCATTAAGGTGGAAGGGTCGTTTAAGTGGCATATTTGTGAACGCATATAGAAACTTTTACTCAATTTACAATTAATCAGTATTTGCTTAAGCACCATTTTTTAGATTACGAAAGCTAATAGTTGGCAAAGTGTAGTCAGTAGTTGGCAGGGATCTTTATCTGCAATGTATAGGGCTTCAGAGTCATCAGCAAAGCGTATAGTTTTTAGGTTGTGTAAAGATAAGGGGGAAGATATTTTATATAAACAAGAAATAGAATGGGACCCAACACGCTTCCCTGAGAACCCCATAGTGAAATTGGATAGTGGTGGTGATTTAAATTCAAGTATTTTGTTGACTGTGTCTATTGGTCAAGTAGTCTTGAAAACCCAAATCATTAGCAGTCCCTCGTATTCCCGAAATGCTGCAATCTACGTAGCAGTTTCATATGTCATGTCTTACTGTGTCAAATGCTTTGGTGAATCGAATAAATGCTAAGAAGAGAGTTTTGTGAATCCAGACTCGTGTCCCATTTATGTCTTCTGTGAAAAGTTTTTAAAGATGGAGAAAGTGTTCCGCCTGTTCGAAAACCAAAAACGTCTGGGATCAATAATATTTTTTGACTCAAGGAAATTTAGGAGTGAGGTTTTCATTAATTTTTTTCAAATATTTTAGAGAAAGTGTTTAATATTGATATTGGTCCTGTAGACTTGCTTGCGAGGTATCTTTAGGACCTTTCTTATGTATAGGTATAACAGAGGGCATGTTGAGGCACTGTGGAAATTCACCTCTATTAATGGATTGATTGAATAAGATCGATAGTGGTATTGCTAGTAGGTTTATATCATTTGAATAATAGAAGTTGAATATTTCAAGTGGTTGTTACTTTTTTTATTTTTTAGGGAGTTAATGGCCGTATTAATCTTGGGGAAGAACTGGAGAAAAAAAATACCATAGAATTTGGATAGGTCGCCTCTGAGGAAAGTTAGAGGGTCAGTAGTAGATGGTGCGTGAACTTTTGATCTAAAACTCTGGAGCTATACTCAGTATAAAACTCGTTGAAAGCAGTCTGCAAGATCTAGGGGAGTATTCATATTAGGGTTATTGTATACGATATTTATCTATATAACTGTTAGTTTTACGAGTTATTATTGGTAAGTTGGTTTTATAATTGGTTCCACAGTTTTTTGTACATCTTAAAGTTACAAAAACAGATTAGAGTAGTAAAGTGTGTTTTCAGCCTGGTCTTATGTAGTTTGGGTAAGTGGGTTACGAAAGTGGTATAATAAATTTCCGGTAAACAGCGCCTACTTTATAATCCTTGTATAGGTTGTTTTAGTTGTTATGGACCGTAAATAACTGCTGAGTGATCCACGGGTTGTTTATCCGCTTCTTCACTTAATATTTATGTTTTAAGAGGAAAACTTGCATTATATTTTCATGATTTTTTCAAGAAGAACTTTGTTTAAAGTTAGCATTTAGTCATATGTTAAATGTTCATTCTCATTCAGATAGAACTTAATTGTTTAGAGAAGATTTCTTTGTTGTGTTTTAGTTATAGATCTAAAATCAATTTTGTGTAGTAGGTAGTTTTGTGACTGGGTACACAATGTAATGAAATTGAGGGGGGGGGGGGGCAGGGTTTGGGTCTGAAATCGGATAAATGTATTATTCAGAATTTATAAGTCTATCTAAAATTGTAAATATGTGAATCCAGTAGATGGTTCACTCAAATTAAGCTATGCAGGGACGCGTGTTGGTCTTGAGAATGGAGGAAAAAAGTTTATAGTTTGTAAGGTGCTAAGAAAACTAATTTTGTGTGGAGCATGTGTAGAGTGTTCTAGTGAAGTGGATGTTAGATCCTCCGATGATTAATTTTTTATTTGTCTTTATTATGTCTTTTTGTAGGAGAGAACATAGCGGTATTTGTGAAAGCCTCAACATTCTCAGTTACTATTCACGGTCTGTATATAGCACATACTTATGTAGTTAAAGGGCATTGACTGTTATTTGTATGTGTAAATTTTCTTATGGAAGTCATTTAAAATAGTTGAATTTTGTAATTTGTACCAATGAATGTTATCTGATGGGAAGATGAGGACACCTCCATGTTATGCGCCTCTGTGGTCCTCCGAACAACGGTGAAAAAGATGATAACCGGATGAGTTGATTATAGATGTGTTTTCATTAATACGCTGAGCCAGGTCTCTCACAGTAACTGCATACACACAGCGGGGAAATGGGTATAACAGAAACTAAGAACGGCCTGTAATCATTATCTAGTGTCCCCTCGGGTACGAGATTGGTGAATACATTGTCAATAGTTTAGTTCTATCAGGTTTGATGGAAACCAATGACTTATATGCAGGACCCTATCGTAAATATTATTGTCAAATGCTATCATACAGTCCAGTATGCCGTGTTGGTTATTTATTGACCATATTTCTATTGCTATTGTCGTCTTGGTTGTGTTAGAGACTTATACATTCAAGATTTACAAGAAGACCTCAGCGCTATACTGAGATTAGATCAGTGAGTTGTGAGGGATATAAGAACGGTAGATGGTTCACAAGAAGTTCAGCTGTGCCAGGCTTGCTACCCGTGATTAATATGATATCAGTGGTGGTGGTGGTGTGGTGTTCGATTAAATTATCAAGCCATAGTAGATAGTTTTGGCAAAACAATCGGTCACTAACTAATATATATAAATTAATAATAATAATATTACATAATGCAATATACAATTAATTAACAATAATATTATAATGATAATGAATAATTTAATGATGGCAACTCAATGACCTCTACACTAATAATAATAGCATACAATAACAAATGACTAACAACTAATAATAATAATAATAGCATATAATAGTGAGCACAATAAATAAAGCAATAAGTCAATTATAATACTAATAGTGATAATAATATCTAATACCTAATTATTAATAATGTACATATTCAATAATTAACAACAATAACAATAGTAATTGTAAGATAATAAGAACCAATGATAATAATAGACACTGAAGTGAAATTAAACAAATATTAAGGATCAGTAACTAGCCAATTAATATAATACATAAAAAATTTCATAATAGTTGTATTGGACTAACTTAGTGCATAATTGCTGGTGGAATGTATGGCATACAAGTACGCTGAAACTATCCTATATACTACATTAAGTAAAAAAGTCCTTGCATCAATTGGAGGTGACGTCAGTTACATCTACTAATAGTGAGGTAATAAGTTACATACTATTGAACTATATGAGATAAATTAAGTAAGTTAATAATGCCTAGTATACAATATCATTAACTATCGCTTTACCAATAAGTATAATAATAATGGTAGGATCACCTACCTCAGTTATCCAACTTATACTCTCATGCATGTTTAGTAACATGTTTGGTCCCCTCCCCTTGTGCCATAATAAAAGTACATGATGAAGTAATATTATAATAATACATAATAATGACTACATATGGATTAATGATCAATGATTCTCTATATGTGCATAACTCTTATTTAACTAAGACATATATCCAATAATAATAACACATTATATAATTAATAATAATAATAAGCAATTAATAATAATAATAAATAATAATATCATCCGTAATTAATGTATTATGCACCCGAATAATAATGCAGGTTAGTGAAGGTACTACACTTGCAATCGGATCTGGTAATAATACTAGTAAAGTAAACACATCATGATATAATTCTCGTATACATATAATAAATAACCACAAATGAACAAATAATACCACCTACTACAACTTATAATCATAATAATTATGAAATAATAATAAATAAGAATAATACAATAATAAAAATAATTAATAATAATAAATAAACAAAAGTAATATACATAAAACTATAATCAACAGCCTGACATTATAATGATAATAATGATAATAAAAGGATAATAGTAATACTAATGTAAGAATAGTAATACCCCGTAATAATCAATTATAATAATAATCGTAACACAGGATAACACGTAACGATAATAGTAATTACTAGAAGCCTTTTTTGCGTCAACAATTATGAGCCTAGCTCAACCAAGTTCATACTGGTTTCAAAGATTATAGCAGTAAATGACAATAGTCAAAAATTGCACTTATAGTAATCAATAATAAAAATAATAATTATCCAAAGTAGTAGTAGTAGTAGTATAGTAGTAGTAGTAGTCAGCCCCACGCCACAGTTAGTCAGTCAGTAGTAGTAGTAGTAGTAGTAGTAGTAGGCAGTAGTAGTAGTAGTAGTCAGTAATAATGGTAATAGTCAGTAGGTAATAATGGTCAATAGTAGTAGTAGTAGTAAAGGTATAGTTGTTTGTAGTACTTAGTAGTAAGTGGTTGTAGTAGTCTTAGGGAAACACCCGTAATAGCGGTAGAAGAGCATTTGTAGAGGTTGTTAGTAGTATCTGTAGCAGATAGTAATAATAATAACAATGTAATGTTAATAATAATTACATAATATGATAATAAAATGATGAAAAAAATGAACAAAATAATATAGTAATGCTTAATAATAATAATAATAATAATTAAGAACAATAATAATAAATATAATAATAAATAATAATAAAATAATAATAAAATCATCTGAATAATAATAATCAAAAATAAAATTGAATAAGTAATTATTTAGTATTCTTATTGTATTTTACATTAACCCCCGATCAGGTGACATAATGATCAGCTAGTAATGCACTAATTGGTACACATAATGCCACCTACTAGTAATGTTACAGAATAGTAAAGAATATATTAAAATGATACAATGAAGATGTGACGCGATAACAATAAAAAACTAATGTATACTAGTACTGTATCCCCCAGTTACAAAAATATGTCAATAGTAATAAACATCTTTATAACGAGGCTATACTAATAATAATAATTAATCAATACTAATAATAATATATCCCAAAAATAATAATAATAATACACTAATCAATAATTAACTACATAATAATATTATAACAACCAATAATAGATGTCAATGC
>JACEEZ010021570.1:10000-15410 GCA_016584305.1 Chionoecetes opilio
ATAAAATACTGTTTTTATATAAAGGGTCTGTGAACGGTGGGCAATCAAGTCACCATTATGATTCTAGTGATGAAAATTTGTCAAAAAAGTTGAAAAATTTCATTCTCTGTATAACTTGCAATAGAACATTTATAAATCAATAATAAAGAAAATATTTGTGTATTGAAATCGATGTTAACATTTTTTCATTGAAGAAATAATTCAGGACAGTCAAATTTGCCTAAGAAAAAGGATGACATCGACAACTTTCTTCTGAGCTCTTTTTACATTATATAAGAAGTTGTGGCCATGTGCTGGCCCAGATGGACACACAGTATGTTAAGTGAGGGTAACAAACAGGTATAGTAAAATACTAAGTAATGCACTACAGTAAGATTGTAAACGTATCTGTACATTAATTCACAAATTTTTTGAGACTTTCATACAAACCTTTTTAGGTGCAATTTCCAGTTCAGATTTTCATTTATGCACAATACCTAGGAATTTTGTGTGATTTACCTATTTAATGTATCGCCTTCTAACTGTAATGGAGAAGAATATTTTTTAGAATCTATTCTGAAAAAATATATCATGCGTTTTAGAAACATTAAGTTTTAAGTTATTACATTTTATTCATTGCGATACTAAATCAATTCTGTATTTATGTTTAAATGGAGGAATGGATGATCTTTGTCAGCTAGTAAGGGTTAGTATCGTCGGCAATTATAATATATGAAAATTTAAGCTAGCCATTAATTATATCATTTATATAATGAGAAAAAGAATTGGTCCTATGATTGAGATTGTGGTACACCTGTGGATATAGATATAAAATTGTGAGGTATCATATTACAAAAAAACAGAATTTGTGATCTGTTACAGAGGTAACTGCGAAAAAAAGTTGTAAACGGTACACCCATATCCCGACATGTTTTAAATTTATCTAAACAAAATACTAATGATTTAATGGATGTCAAATGCTTTTGGATAACATCAATGAAAAATCCCAACAACACCTCAAGCTTCTCCTCCAAAAGGTTACACATTATTGACAAAGTTTAATATAAGCAGTTTCTGGTGAGTGATTGCTCTAAAGCCGTGTTGATATTAGTTAATAGGTAATTTTTTCAAGGTGTTAGTTAAACGCACGCAATAATTTTTTCATATTCTTTTACTGAAAGCAGGGTAAGAATTTGAAATTGGCCTGTTGTAATGTTGATGTCGCATCTATGTACCAGGACTGAATATAGGAATGACTTTGGCTTTTTTTAAATGATCAGGAAAATATGCTCTTTTAAGTAGATTAATAATTAATATAAGTTAATAGGAGGCCAATGAGTCAGAGAACTGTTCAGTATTTTACAGGAAGACCACACGCTTCATCATATGCATCGGACAATCGCAGACTTTTAGGGCCTTTAAAATTATTGATACTTCGGCGGTATTGTGGGGGTTCAATGTACATAGAGAAGGCGGGGGGCCTGACTTAAATACCTCATATAATCGTCCTCGTCAGAAGAATTTGATTCTAAATGACCAAGATTAATAAAATGTTCATTAAAGAAAGTTGAGATGTTAGTGCAAGGTGGATCTAATGATATTGTATTATTGGCTATTGGTTCTGCCTAGAAGGGAGCGAGCGATTTACTAGGACGCTATTCCAATGGCATGGGATTCCTTGATATTTTCGGGTGTTTTTCCCCATACCCTATTCATTTGGCAAATTTAATGTTTTATTAAGTTGTTTCTATATTGCCTGTATGTTTCTCCGTTATATGTTAGAGGCCAATTACTTGAAGTCTTGCAACCTGTTCTTTTTCAGTAATGCAACCTTTTTAGAGCAGAGTGATATATGGGCTTTAAGCCGGCTTATTTCTTAGTAATTTTCTTAGGTGAAAGTGGTCTATGAAATAGTAATGAAATTCATTGAAAAATAAACTAAAGGAGATTCGGTGGGAGACATTACATGGTAATAAGTTCCTTCCAATTTACCTCCTTTTTCTAAAAATCATAACTAAAAGTTATTGAGGGCAGAGTAAGTATACATCTCTTATTGGCGAAGGCGTGGATCACATAATGCATGGTTGATTGTGATATTCTGGAAAATGTTCTGAAATATTGAATTAATTATATTAGTTCCCGACATTTACCTCTGCTTGTGTTGACCATATGTGGTCAATAACTGGGCGGTTGTATCTGTGGAAATTCGTGTAGGTTTTGTGGTCAATGGAAAATAACAGAAATGAATACATTAGATTACAAAATTCCCGAGAATAATGTCACCTGCATTTTAACAAATCTAATGAAATCACCAAATGCAAAAGATTGCCTTGAAATTTTTATCATACGCTTAAAGATAAAAATTCGTAACCGCCACTTTATAAAGTACTATGTTGCCACTCGGTGATCTAGGAATAAATACTAATAATGGTTTCTTATTCATAATTCCGGAGGCCTTTGACACCAATAGAATTCTATCACCCACCCATGTATCTACTTTTGAACATTCACTAAGAGCTATGGCACACAGCATAACACACATCAGAAATTACCTCAATGATACCACCACCACCATGTGTGTTCCTACAATTAGTGAAAATTTGTAGCCTTGGCAACTGGTATAGGGAAAAAAGGTGAGGGCTCAGCCTAATTTCTGTAAGACCAAGGATATTACATTTAATGGTATATTACACCTAGAAACAGTATCGATAAAGGATTGCAAATTGTAGGAATTGACCGTATATGTCAGAGTTTAGGATGGTAAATTCATTTGTTGATAGGTAATGAAACATTGTCCAGAGCATGTATCTGATCTCGGAAAATTTATGTGGCTAAATGTTGTGTCAAGATTTTAACATTCAAGTTTGCCGTTAATTTACCTCAGCCTTAAACTATCAAGGTATTAATATCTTTTATGTGGGAAGTCATGTGAGACTGCATGAAAATTATTATTAATAATAAAAGTAGCATTAATAATTTGGCCATAGTAGTACTAGTAGTAGTAGTAACGGTAGTATCAGTCGTTAGCAGTAATATAAATAATATCAGTAGTAAACAATAGTAGTAAGTGGTAACAGTAGCAGTAGCTGAAAGTTAGTAAGACTAGTAGTAGTGGCCAGTATCGTAGCTAACCATTGTAGTAGCCGGATTAAAATTATAATAGCAGAGAAGTAGTAGCGTAGCAGTAGAAAGTTAGTTAGTAGTTTAGCAGTAGTGGAAGTAGTAGTGTTGTTAGGAAGCAATAGGATTGTAGTAGAAAGCAATAGGAGTAATAAACAAGTAGCAGCATCAATAAAAATATATGTATGTTGCAGTGGCCAAGTAGCAGTAGTAATGCAGCAGCAGTAGTAGTAACAGAACAGCCAGTAGCCAGTAATGGAAAGTAGTTTTTTTTTTAAAATTTAAATTCTAAAAGGATAGGACGGGTCAAAAAAATTTTTTGTTCTGACATTATTTCTATTATAATATATATTTTTTTCTCACAAAGGACTAAGGACAAAGGGCAAAAAAATATTTTTTGGTTTCATACTGACAATCTTATAAAGAAAGGGGAAAGTTTTCGATGCTGAAACCCCCCCCCCCCCCCCAACCACCACCATCACCACCACCACCACCACCACCACCACCGCCTCCACCCCCCCCCCCCCAACCACCACCACCACCGCCACCACCACCACCACCACCACCACCACCACCACCACCACCACCACCACCCCCACTACCGCCACCACCACCACCACCACCACCACCAACACCGCCGCCACCACCACCACCACCACCACCACTACCACCACCACCACCACCCCCAACCACCACCACTACCGCCACCACCACCACCACCACCGCCACCACCACCACCACCACCACCACCACCACACCACCACCACCACCACCACCACCAGACCACCACCACCCCACACCACCACCACCACACCACCACCACCACCACCACCACACCACCACCACCACCACCACCACACCACCACCACCACCACCACCACCACCACCACCACCACCACCACCACCACCACCAGACCGCCACCACCACCACGCCGACACCACCACCTAAGCTTAATGCCCTCTACCGAAATAATACCATAATGCCCACTACCGAAATAATACCATAATGCCCACTACCAAAATAATACCGTAATGCCCACTACCGAAATAATACCTTAATGCCCATTACCGAAATAATACCATAATGCCCACTACCGAAAAAATACCATAATGCTCACTACCAAAATAATACCATAATGCCCACTACCAGAATAATACCTCAATGCCCACTACCGAAATAATACCTTAATGCCCACTACCGAAATAAAACCTTAATGCCCACTACCGAAATAATACCATAATGCCCACTACCGAAATAATACCATAATGCCCACTACCGAAATAATACCATAATGCCCACTACCGAAATAATACCATAATGCCCACTACCAAAATAATACCGTAATGCTCACTACCGAAATAATACCATAATGCCCACTACCGAAATAATACCATAATGCCCACTACCGAAATAATACCATAATGCCCATTACCGAAATAATACCTTAATGCCCACTACCGAAATAATACCATAATGCCCACTACCAAAATAATACCATAATGCCTACTGCCGAAATAATACCATAATGCCCACTACCGAAATAATACCATAATGCCCACTACCCAAATAATACCATAATGCCCACTACCGAAATCTATAATAATTATATAAGCGAGAGTGTGTGTGTCTGTCTGTGTGTCGCGATAGGTGCCGCCCCCAGTGCCCCAATCCCATCATATGGCACAGTTTTGGAACCAGGTCGACCAGGGGAAGGTTTTAAGCCCACTTATGAGATGATCCGATATATATTTTGTTTTAGCAGCCTATTAGCGAGAATTGTGAAAAAAAAAGTGGGTTGCGAGAATTGAGGAAACCTTGATGTAGGGTGATGGGTAATGGGTGAGTGAATGGGTGGGGTGATGGGTAATGGGTGTGGGGTGATGGGTGAGTGAATGGGTGGGGAGTGATGGGTGATGGGTGAGGGAATAGATGGGGGGTAATGGGTAATGGGTGAGTGAATGGGTGTGTGGTGATGGGTAATGGGTGGGGGGTGATGGGTAATTGGTGAGTGAATGGGTGGGGGGTGATGGGTAATGGGTGAGTGAATGGGTTGGGGGTGATGTGAATGGGTTGGCGTTAATACGTACATTTCTACATCCATGATTTCAGCAACCCATTTTCAGCAACCATTTTCATTTTCAGCAACCGATTTTCACCAACACCACCACCACCACATGGTGGTGGTGGTGGTGGCGGCGGTGTGTGGTGGTGGGTGGTGGTGGTGGGTAGTGTGGTGGTTGGAGTGGTGGTGGTGGTGGTGGTGGTGGTGGTGGTGGTGGTGGTGGGGTGTGGTGGTGGGTGGGGGGGGTG
>JACEEZ010021570.1:16231-51231 GCA_016584305.1 Chionoecetes opilio
AAGAGGGGAAGGGAAAACAAACCAAGGCAGGGCGAGCATTGAGGACGTGGTGGTGACTTGGAATCCTTGAATTTGGTGTTAAAAGGAAGTGTAGCTGTTGCCGGTGGACGTGAGATGCATGTGGAGGAGGGAAGAGTGGAGAGAAAAGTGGTGGGGAGAGGGGAGGTGGTGGGGAGGGGAAGGGGAAGGGGAAGGAGAGGGGAGAGGAGAGGGGAAGGGTGCTAACTCCCCCCCTGCTTTCCCCCTTGTTTACTGGCGCTGTTTACACTGGGCCGCAATCTCTGGAAATATTTTTAGTGTGAGAATTCAGAAAAGGGGTGGTGGTGAGTGTGCGTGCGTGCGTGCGTGCGTGCGTGCGTGCGTGCGTGTGTGCGTGTGTACGGCTCCAGGGTGGTGTGTGGACGCGGGAGAATTAGTGCGGCGCGTCAGGGACCACCAGACCGCGCCGGGTGTTCGTCCTTGTCGCTGCCCTGACACACCAGTGAAGAGTACAGGGCCGTATTGTCTCTTATCTGCACCCTGTTGTTGACGATCTCCTGTGTTGTATGTGTGCGTTTGTGAGCTTGACGTGGGTTAATGTTGTTGTTACGGTTATCCTTTTACCTATTTGTTCTGTAATTACTATCTATTTCATCCTTGTGTAAATATACTGACAGCTGTAAAAACAGGTCTTATAAAAACAGGTATTTTATTATTATTATTATTTTTTTTTTTTATGAATATCTTTTACCTATTTATTGTTAGAGAGAGAGAGAGAGAGAGAAAGAGAGAGAGAGAGAAGAGAGAGAGAGAGAGAGAGAAGAGGAGAGAGAGGAGAGAGAGAGAGGAGAAGAGAGAGAGAGAGAGAGAGAGAGAGAGAGAGAGAGAGAGAAGAGGAGAGAGAGAAGAAGAGGAGAGAAGAGAGAGAGGAGAGGGAAGAGAGAGAGAGAGAAAAGAGGAGAGAGAGAGAGAGAGATGATGGCGAGAGAGAGATTGGGAGACAGAAGAGAGAGAGTAGAGAAGAGAGAGAGAGTGAGAGATAGAGTAGAGAGAGATGATATGCATATGAGTATTTGTCGTAGACATGTTTTTGTGGTGAGTGAGTTAGGGTGTGATAGTATATTAGGTTTTTTTATTTTATAATAGGTCACTTTATATTTTTTCAGCACATTATGCATATTTCTGCTCTTTTTTTTTTTTTTTATTTCTTTTTTTGCCTTTTTGTGATGTTTGCTTTCTCGTCCTCGCCCTCGTTGTCATTTTTTTTTTTTTTTTTTTTTTTTTTTTTTTTAAAGTTTCCTGTTTTTCTTGTTTTCTCACTTGCTCCCCCTGTTCTTCTGTGTTCTTTTCTAAATAATTTTTTCATATATATATTTTTCTTATTCCTCTTGTTCTTTTGTTTTTCTTTTCTACATCATCTTTTTCTTCTTCGCCCTCACCGCATGTTTTTGTCCTTTTAATAAATTCGATCAAAATTGTTGAATTGGAGAGTTACATGTCCTCCTCCTCCTCCTCCTCCTCCTCCTCCTCCTCCTCCTCCTCCTCCTCCTCCTCCTTTCCCTCGCCACACTCTTGAAAACCCGAATCTAATTTCAAAGGTTCAACACACTAAAAAAAAAAAAAAACCCAGGCCAGCTCGAGGCACACAGGGTCAGGGTTTTGTGTATGCAGAAATCCCTTTCATTAGTAGCCTGTGTCATCATCTGAAGGATTTTTATTTTTAGAAATCTTCAAATATACTTCCTCTTCCTTCTCTTCCTTCTCCTGCTCTCCTCTGCCTCCTCTGCCTCCTCTACCTCCTCTCTTGTTCCTCCTCCTCCTCTGCCTCCTTCTCTGTCTCCTCTCCTGTTCCTCTTCCTCCTCTTCTCTTCTTCCTCGTATTGTTATATCACTTAATTCCTTATTCTATTATTTTCAGTTAGTGTACATAAGTAGCGTACTATTTCGTTTTTCCCCCCCATCATCCTGTCTGCCTCCTTTTCCTCCTCCGCCTCTTCCTCCTCTCCTTTTTCTCCTCTTCCTCCAATTATTGTTATCACATCATTCTATTTTATTCATTAGTGTTTTGTTCTTGTACATTACAATCAGGTACATCTATAATAATATAAGCGAAAGTGTGTGTATGTGTGTGTGTGTGTGTGTGTGTCTGTCTGTCTGTCTGTCTGTCCGTCCGCGATAGGTGCCGCCCCCTGTGGCGGAATCCCATCATATGTCACAGTTTTGGAATCAGGTTGACCAGGGGAAGGTTTTAAGCCCAATTATAGAATGATCCGATCACTTTTTTTTTAATTTTTAGCAGCCTATTAGCGAGAACTGAAGAAAAAAAAAGTGGGTTGCGAGAATTGAGGAAACCTTGATGTAGGGTGATGGGTAATAGGTGAGTGAATGGGTGGGGTGATGGGTAATGGGTGTGGGGTGATGGGTGAGTGAATGGGTGGGGGGTGATGGGTGATGGGTGAGGGAATAGGTGGGGGGTGATGGGTAATGGGTGAGTGAATGGGTGTGTGGTGATGGGTAATGGGTGAGTGAATGGGTGTGTGGTGATGGGTAATGGGTGAGTGAATGGGTGGGGGGTGATGGGTAATGGGTGAGTGAATGGGTGGGGGGTGATGGGTAATGGGTGAGTGAATGGGTGGGGGGAATACATACATTTCAGGAAAGTTTAGAAGGGGCTATCTGGAGAGTCTGTGTTTGGGGGCCGATGTGGTGGGTAATGGGTCTACCTGGAGAGTCTGTGTTTGGTGGGCCGAGGTGGTGGCCGAAGGCCCACCAATAGCCCTCCGCAGGAGCTAGCCAAAAAGTCGCCGGAGGGCGGCTTTGCTTTTAGGAAAGTTAAAAGGGGGCTATGATGTGAATGGGTTGGCGTTAATACATACATTCTACATCCATGATTTCAGGAAAGTTAGAAGGGGCTATCTGGAGAGTCTGTGTTTGGTGGGCCTACGGCCCGCCAAAACACAGGTGGTGGGCCGTAGGCCCACCAATAGCCCTCCGCAGGAGCTAGCAAAAAGGCCGCCCGGAGGGCGGCTTTGCGGCTAGTAATAACTAAAGGTAGTGTATCATTGAGGTGGTTTATTTTAACATTATGTCTATGTATTATATGAACATTTTACTTCATTTTGTGTTGGGGAATAAAGTTAATAGTGTTTCTTATCATGTCTGAAGAAAAAATGAAGCAAGAGTGTCAATCCAGCGGAAGGCAAATCACGTCATTGTTACATTAGACAAGAATAAGAGGCAATTCAAGTAATGGAAGTATGTAAATGCCACCAAATAACCTTAACTTTTACTCCCCCAAAATTAATCGGCGACGTCAATAAGGGATAAAAGTTTCTTCTGATATAATTGGATCACGAAAAGTCTGGAAAGTATTCTATGTATTATCAATCCATTCCATTTTGTCATTATTATTGTTTTTAATACGTTTCGATTTCTATGAGTTTCTATGAACGAAAACAAACGTACCTCAAGTTACTGCAAACTACAATTGGCTCTTTGTTATTATAGAGTTGCTTTTAACATAGAGATAATATATTTTTATTTTTTAGAGATACATATTATATTGATACATTGATTAGAGATACAGTTTTCTTGGCATGAATCTCTGTCTCTCTCTCTCTCCCTCCCCCCTCCCTCTCCCTCCCCCCCTCTCCATCCCCCTCTCCCTCCCTCCCTCACTCGAGAAAGACCCTATACCTCAACTTTTCCCTCTGTGCACCATCACTTCCAGGTAATCAAGAGCCGCCGCCCCTGCTGGCCTGGGGAGGGGGGGAGCGTGCCCTTGGGAGCGGCAGTCGGCGAGGCCCTGAAGGAGTCCCCTGGCAGGAAGTCCAATCAAGGGTTACCGGTTGAGGGACTTGGGCTTTGGGGGCTTGGCTTGGCTGAGGGACTTGGGCTTTAGGGGCTTGGCTTGGGTGAGGGACTTGGGCTTTGGGGTCTTGCCTTGGCTGAGGGACTTGGGCTTTGGGGGCCTGGCTTGACTGAGGGACTTGGGCTTTGGGGTCTTGCCTTGGCTGAGGGACTTGGGCTTTGGGGGCCTGGCTTGACTGAGGGACTTGGGCTTTGGGGGCTTGGCTTGGCTGAGGGACTTGGGCTTTAGGGGCTTGGCTTGACTGAGGGACTTGGGCTTTGGGGTTGCTTGCTGAGCTGGCTAGGGCTTCTCTGACTTGGTTTGTTGCTTTTTGGTTGGGGGCCTGGCTTGACTGAGGGACTTGGGCTTTGGGGGCTTGGCTTGGCTGAGGGACTTGGGCTTTGGGGGCTTGGCTTGACTGAGGGACTTGGGCTTTGGGGGCTTGGCTTGGCTGAGGGACTTGGGCCTTAGGGGCTTGGCTTGGCTGAGGGACTACCCACAAAAAACTATTCAGGAAGACTAACTTTCAGCTTCGAAATCGCGGGATGACCTAAACCATAGACCACTGTATACCTGGATAAAACTTCACGCGACAATGTTTTGAATTGCGGGGCTGCATAGGGGCCTGCGGGACGCCCCACAAAGAGATATAGTGGTCTATGGACTATCATATAGACTGGTTTATCAGTATATATGATATACTGTAATCTTCGTAAATGTTTGTTCTATAATATTATCAAATAAAAAACAGTAAATCACGGTACAGAAATGCCATTACGAGACTGAAGAAATATGCATGAACTTAATATTCACTTCAACTCTTCGCCATTTAAAACTTTGCGAGTCAACTTTTATCATGAAGGGTATCAATAGAAGCGCAATTTTTATTAGCTTTCCATTGCTATATTTCGTTATCTGATAAATTAATTAGAACCATGCATAAATAAGCGTTAAATAAATAAATAAAATAATCAATCGGGTAATTTTTCCAATTGATGTTATTTATTTACTTATATTTCGTTTTCTGATAAATGAATTAGTACCATGTATAAATTAGCGTTAACTAAATAAATAACCTGATCAATGGGGAAAATTACCCGATTGATGATTTTATTTATTTAGTTAACGCTAATGTATCCCTGGTTATAATTAATTTATCAGATAACGAAATATAGCAATGGAAAGCTAATACAATTGCGCTCTATTGATACCCTTCATGATAAAAGTTGACTCGCAAGTTTTAAATGGCGAAGAGTGAAGGAAATTAAGTTCATGCATATTTCTTCAGTCTCGTAATGGCATTCTTTAGCGGTTTTACTGTTTTTTATTTGATAACATTATAGAAAAAAATTTTACGAAGATTACAGTATATCAATATACTGATAACCAGTATATATAATGCGTATATATATATATAGACTCTGAGGGGCCCTCCGACTTCATTTGCAGTTCAGGCCCATGTGCAACAGGCCGATATTCCGTGCGCAGTCCAGGTAAACCTATAAACCAAATAAATTTACCTTTTTTTTTATCTAAATTTAAAAACTATAGTGGTAGAAAGTAGTACACAGGCAGCCTCCTTTGGTCCATTAGGGGTATATCTGTCTTTTTTTCCTTTGTATTCCTTTGTATCCCATTCTCCTTCACCCTTTGCCTGTTATTTTTTTTCATTACACCCATCTACTTATCTCCTCGTCCTTTCACCAGCGTTTCATCAATAAAGTAATAGGGAAAAATGATGGAGTGAGAGACGCACACACTATCATATATATGTAGAGGCATAGTTTTTTTCTTCTGGAGTCATGTAGGCAGAAGTCATTTTTTTGAGATGTTGTCGAGACTCACGGAAACAACCATCAATTTTAGTGCCAGCAACGAGCATCCGTCATCCCCTGGAGGCAACCCGTTAACCTTGTCAGCCCCCACCTCCCCCTCCCCCTCCCCCTCCTTCCCCCCTTCCTCCCTCCCTTCCTCCTCCTCCCTCCCCCTCCTCCCTCCTTCAACTACTCCTCCATCAGCACCTCAGCACACATATAACCTCATCTCTACTCTTAGGTATATATTTTTCTCCTTTTTGAATTTCTTACACACTACCAATCCTTCTCAATATCACTCGGTAAGCACCCTTATCATCCCCCACTACCCAACCCCCCCTCCTCCTTCCCCCAGCTTCCCCCTTACCCCAGCGTCACCTACATAAGTACCCCTCTTATTCAACCAGTCAACCTCCCCAATCCCAAACCTAAGTTCCTCCCAGTTTCCCCAGTCACCCAGAATCCACATGTCACAGTTTCCCCAGTCACCCAGAATCCTACATGTCACAGTTTCCCCAGTCACCCAGAATCAAACATGTACATTTTCCCCAGTCACCCAGTCCCACCTTTTTCCCCAAGTTTCCCCAGGTTACTCCTCATGTCAACAGTTCTCCAGTTTTCCCCCCGACGGGTCTCGTTCTCCGTCCATGTACTACATTTCCCCAGCGGAGATTACTAGAGGGTGGGGGGCCATCTTCATTTTTCCCCTAAGGATTTATGGCCCACAGAGGGACGAGGAGGCGACCACTACTGCAAGGGAGATAGAACAGCGGCGCCCTGGACTAGACAAGGCCCCAAGAAAGCTTTTTTGTGTGGAGGGGAAAGGGAAGGGGATGGGGAGGGGAGGGGGGTGGGGATGGAGCAGGAAAAAGGAGAGAGGGAAGGAAGGGAAAGGGAAGGAAGGGAAAGGATAAAGGAGTAGGAAAAGGACAGAGGGAGAAAAGGAAAGGGGAAGGGAAGGGAAAGGATAAAGGGGAAGAAAAGGAAAGGGAAGAAAAGGGAAAAAGGAAGGGAAAGGATAAGGAGTAGGAAAGAAGAGGAAAGGGGGATTTAGGGAAAAAAACGAGAGGGGAAATGTACATTATTTCTCTGTTTTTTTTCTGTATCTATAAGTATAGGAAGGAGTCTTCATAACTATCACGTGACCGTATCTCTTGTGTAATTAAATAACTATGCAAAATTTATGAAGATAGATTAAAGTCTCTCTGAAGAAGTACACGGAAATTTGGTATGATCACTGGTTTTTTATGTTTTTATTGTAAGTGAAAAATTTGTTATAAAGGAAATGTAGTAATAACAATAGCATACTTTTAACATACACACGGACATATGGCTTTGATCACCTCGTTATAGTGTATTTGAAGAATTATATAAAGGAAATGTAGTAATAACCGTAACATACCTTTTCTGTTGAACTACACGCAACTATATGTATTACTTAGGGTGTTTTTATTTAAATGTGTTTTAGTATTACAGAGATTTACACACAGACAGAAATACATGAGTTAGAATTAAAAGACACGTAATTTAAGAGCAAAGTTTGGAAATACAATGCAAAGTTAACCCCTTCACGCCCAGAGCTTTCCTTTGCTATAAAAAATGTCTGTTGTAGAGCCATAAAATTACAAAAAGTAACTGAATATATCAAATTAGCCAGTGGACAAGGATACTAAACAAGTCATATCTATTAAAATATTGCTTATATTCATTAAAGTCGTCTAATGGTATCCAAATTACAATGAAAATAACGTTCTGGGTCTCAAGGGGTTAAGTGTTATTTTATGTTATTTTTCAGGAACATTTGACTTATTACTAACTATTATTTTGTTTTCTTTGAATAACATGTTAAGTGTATTTCTTATGTTATCTTTTAGGAGGGATTTTGTTCTTTTCTAACTTTTTTCTTATTCGCCTAACTTTTTTCTTTTCTTTGCTTTACAGGTAAGTCAGCGCTGGGATGCGACGCCGCTGTTGTGTGCCGAGTGGTGAGTACGAATTACCTTTGTTTATGTGCGTGACTCGTGATTCGTACCGACAGTTTGCTCGTAAGTGGGTATTTTAGCAATTTTTTCAAGTGAGTGGGTTGTTCGGTGGGTGGGTGGTGGGTAATTGGGTGGTGTCGGGGTGGAGTGGGTGGAGTGGAGCGTTAATATTAGGCCCTTCCTTACTCCTTCCTTTGCTGGTTTCTCTTCTTGACCTTTCATTCAGCAGACTACAAACTGAAAAAAAATGTACTGGTGACGCAGATAATTGCAGAAAAGTATCACCACACACACATGATAACCAAATGATAGCCCTTGATCAACTTCATATTTATTTCTTTATACATGTTACACGTATCTGCCATAGTTTTTTTATTTATTGAAAAAAACGTGATTTAAAAAAAATCAAGGCATCTTGCAAAATTTGCAATATTTTTTGAAAAATAGATTTGCTAAAAAAATTGTTCTTAGCAGTTTTCGGGCATGCTGAAAACGAATCTGGAGTCAGTTTTCAATTACAATGATTAGAAGTCGCTATTTCAGCCAATTCACAATGACATGATACTTCCAGATATTCCTTAAAAATCACATATTAGACAAAACTTACTACAAGACATAAAACTATGATAGGCATTGCTAGATTAATCATTACTTCAATACAATGATCAGTATTAGTATTTTCAGTATAAGTAATATTATTATTAATCTCTATTTGAGCCACCCACGCGATTGTCAAAGTACTCATAAAAACCTAGGAATACTACAGCAATCCTGTGGGACTTCTAAGGCTAAGGATAATTCAAACTTGCTTGAATTATGGAAAGTTATTAAAAAATATGAATTGGCCTGAATCAGGTCGAATTATCCGAAGTTTGAATTATACGGGTTCGATTTAGAGAAGGTTTACTGTATACACGATCAAGAGTACCTGCCGCGAGACGTTTGGTGCCGATGTGTTAAGATCTCCATCAGCAGGACGCCCCCGCCGGCCACCCACACGATGCCCAGGACGTAGAAGGCGCCCTGGAGGTGGTGAAGGGTGAGGGGCGGGGCGGGGCCGTCTCCCGAGCCCCGCGGGGGTCCCCTGCCCCCCTGCTGCCCGCTACCCTTCCTGCCTCGGTCACTCAATTGCGTCAGCTCCTCCTGTAAACAATATGTCATTCAATTGCGTCATCTCGTCCTGGTAAACAATAAGTCATTCAGTTGCGTCATCTCCTCCTGTAAACAATCTGTCATTTAATTGCGTCATCTCCTCCTGGTAAACAATAAGTCATTCAGTTGCGTCATCTCCTCCTGTAAACAATCTGTCATTTAATTGCGTCATCTCCTCCTGGTACAATTGAAAAAGGAATCATTTGGGTGTATATATGGGGATTTGATGTATAGGTGTATTTTTTAACTATACTCTTCTCTCTATTTTACTGTCTTTTACCTACCTGTGCATTTTTATTTAAATATTGGAAATATGAGGAAGATTATAAAGGATTGTTTTTATTTTCATAGTAGAGCACTGGTGTTGTATACGTCTTTAAGTACTATACGCAGACTACTTGGTGTTCAGGCTCAAAGGTTCGTGCTTAAGAATTGTGTCAAAACAGACTCTGATGAAGTACAGTAATCTTTGTGTTAGTGATGTCCTTCCTACACCCTCCTCACAGACAAGTGTCGTGACAAGTAAGGCGACCCAACGCTTTATCACAGTTTTTTTTCCCTCAAGTAGAACAAATGGGCAAGGCAACGAAGGCCTTAGAAAAAGTGTGCCGCGTCGCGCCTCCCACCTTGGCCCACTGCTGGAACAGGCCGCCCTCCACCAGGCTCCGGAAACCGTCGTCAAACTTGTACTTCCAGGGCGTGTGTCTCCTGAAGTAACACTGGATAGCACCCGTCATGAGCGGCTCCCGCATTATATACCAGCTGGGGGCCTGCGTGGCGACAGAGGGAATGTTATTAACCCCTTCACGCCCAGATCTTTCCTTTGATACATTAAATCGTCTGTTGTTAGCCATAAAATTACGAAAAGTAACTAGACATACCAAATTAGCTAGTGGACAAGGATACTAAACGGGTCTTATCTATAAAATATTGCTTATACTCATTACATTCGTCATATGGTACCCAAATTACAATGGAAATTACGTGCTGGGCTTCAAGGGGTTATAAGAAACATGGGTGCAGTCTGCCATTATACAGCGAGCCAGTCGTGTTGTTTACCTCAGGGTAAGATTGTAGCCACAGCCTGGCGATGTACGTGTGTTCCACCAGGGCGTGTGTGCCTGCCAGCATGGCGCCCACCGCGGCCTGACGCCCCGGGAACAGGTCGCCCTTGCGGTACAGGTTGTTGGGCGGATTCTTGATGAGACTCCCCGTGTATTCTCCGAATTCAACCTTGGCCAGCCTGGGGGGGAGATGCTCGAAGGAGTTACGGGACCTTAGGTATTACCCTACGAGGCTTTTTACCTCGTAGCGCCTCTACGGGTGATGCTCAAACCG
The DNA here is from genome assembly GCA_016584305.1 of Chionoecetes opilio. Lineage (NCBI taxonomy): Eukaryota > Metazoa > Arthropoda > Malacostraca > Decapoda > Majidae > Chionoecetes > Chionoecetes opilio. Next base: position 26,347 of record JACEEZ010021570.1, read on the forward strand.
TTTTCTCCCTTGCTACGGGACCGCGAGGCTAAGGGTGGTCGGCACCACCCTTAACTCCCTACGGGAGTGAGATTTGAAGCGACTAGACATCAACAAACAACAAAATACAAGTTGTATCACTATATTTTATGTTTATTGTGTATTATAGAGCCATTTCATGCTTGCCTGTTTGAAATGTGATGTGTTTATTGATTGCATTATTGATTCCATATGATATCATATTTAACATACAATACCTATACTTGTAATAACATTCATATTAGGGCAAACCTAATATATTAAATATATATATCGGTCGACTTCTTGAATCAGAACGTATAGTTCATCATACAAGTTTGGCCGCTATAATGATGCGGTGGTGGTGGTGTCAAATGTCTGACGTACACACGCACACACAGAAGTGTGTCAGAGTGAGGTGTTAGCCCCCCAGTGTGTCTTGACCTAAAGAGCGAAAGCGCAGTTCTCGACCACTATAACGGAGTACCGCCCCGGCCACGGGTACGGCGCGGGCCACAGTGGTCCATAGATGCTAATATCGTGCACGCGGGACTCGAACCTAGGATCAGCGCATCAAGGTATACCCTGGATACTTCTCTGTAGTATTCAGCAGGAGAATATTACGCTGAAAGGCTAATATGGCGGCAATGTATTATCGTAACAGTCTGGCGGCATTTGAAGTGTCACTTTAAATATATTTTTCCGGCTCCCTGACAGCTGAGAGCAGGATGATTGGCCAGATAAGGCCTAGTTCATGCGAGGCGCTGCTCTGTGATTGGTCAGCAGAATTTTCCCACACATATCCGTAGAATATCCCTAATATTCCCCACCCAGAGGCCACCGATCACCGTACGGGAGTGACGGCTCGGGAGGAGCATCAACCACAGCCCAGCCTCGTAAGGTTATTGTAGCCATACACTCATAAGTTGTCCCTTACGAGGAATTTTCGAGCATCCCTGCCCTGGAGGCACAGGGAGTTATGAGCCATAGCCATGTATTCTATACCAAAACTGCTTACCTTTTAGAGCGAATGACACAGTGGCCACCAGACGGCGAAGGCAAAACTTTCAAGAGCATTTAGTTAGTAGTGTGTTTTATTCAAAATTAGATTGTTGCAGCCATACCTGAAGCCGCTGTCGGCAAGGTCCCGAAGTGTGTGGAGGCGCCGCGGGTACGCAGGACTGGACAAGATGCCCACCAGGTTGCCGGTGTAGGCGGTGGTGATTACCAGGCAGCAGGGGAGCCACACGGCCAGGAACACGCGCTGCCACGGGGCTCGCGGCAGGGCGGGCACACTCTGGCCCACCAGGCCGCGGTGCAGCTGCAGCCACACGCTAGGTGCCGAGGGCCTCGCCAAGCCTCGGGCACCTCCTGTTTTTTCCTGAAGGAGAAGCAGGATTATTGAATCACGCACACATGCTGTGCCAACAATTAGCTCCCTAGAACTAACAGTTTGTTACTTACCAACACCAGGCAGGAGAACATTGCCACTGCCAAGGAGGTGACAACGGTCGCCCACACGATGAAGGTGAAGGAACGCAGCAGGTTGGTGGACATCGGGAAGGGCTGCGGCGCTAACAGAAACACATCCATGTCAACAAATGACCAATACGCAGATGGATCAAAATCTTTCCAGCGCTCCAGAGTTACATAAAACATATGAACCGTAAAGTTTTTCTCCTTCCTATACACCATTCCCAGCGTCCCTACCCACGACCCATTCACCTTCCCTGCGTACACTAGTTCCGGCGGCTCCACCGTGAGGGTGTAGCTGAAGTTCAGCAGCACAGACAAACTTTCCAAGACCTTGATTGTAATGCCTGTGCCTTGGAACGAAGTTTTGTTTTTACGATACAGATAAGGGTAATCATTCATCCAGGTTGCCAGATGAAAAGTGTATCCTTCGAAGGACGGGAACCTGTCCGGGAAGAGCGCCTTCCAGCTGCCGAAGGACTCGCGCCGCCAAAGCCCTAGGAGCTGCACGCCGCCGGGGGAGAAGGGAAGCACAGTGTACACTCCCAGGGCGTCGGGGTCTTGTTCTGCCTCGGCGAAGAGGTGTCCGATGAGCACAAGCTTCTCCACGCCGATTAGCGCCTCAGCCCGCAGCACCTCGGCGCCGAGGGTCGAACCCATGTTGAGGAGCAGCAGGTTGCGGGGTTTGCAGTGGAGCCACAGTGCCTGCAGCAGCTCGGGCTGTGGCGTGAACCACAGCACAACGTGCAACATGGAGGAAGAGGAAGAGGCGACGCGAGGAAGTGATGCTGCTGCCGCCTCCTGCCGAGACAGCTGCCCGTGGCTGTGGTTCAGACTGAGGCTCATGGTGAGGCGAGGCGCGCGTCGCACCGCTTCTACTTCCAAGACTGCCTGCTGCACGTCAGCTGGAAGGGCGGCGTCCAGGTGTAGAGTCAGCGGTCTCCCCCGGGCGGGGCCTGACACCACCTCGCCCAACACCTGCAGCTGTCTATCATGCAGTTGGTCCCCGCTGGCGGCTGTGTAGACGGTGCCGCTCACAAGAATGAGCTTCAGGAGGCAGCTGATGGCTGCTGATGGCATTGCTATTTCCAAGTGTTGGGTGCGAAGAGCAGCAGTGGGCGGCACTGTCCCGGCCTTTTGGTGGCGCGCACAGAGAGGGACTGACGCCCAACGCCTTGTCGCCTCCTAAGCGTACAAAGTATGTGGAACAGTGTTTCTTTTTTGCATTATATATTTGCTGCCGATAAATTTATGTGACGTGATTAGTTATTACGTTGCACTAAATTAGTTTGCTCTTGCATAGATGAAAGCAGAAGTGAGGGCGACGGACCAGTGAGGGGAGGGGAGCACTGCGACGCGCGGCCACGACGACACGATGGATCTGTATTTGTCCACATTTGCGTTGAGATGTATACACATGATACGAGTTTTTACGGCATTTATATACCATATGAAGAAAAGTGTGTGTATGTTTGTGTATATATTATATACATGTGTGTGTGTGTGTGTGTGTGTGTGTGTGTGTGTGTGTGTGTGTGTGTGTGTGTGTGTGTGTGTGTGTGTGTGTGTGTGTTTCATCACGAGGGTCAACACAAGCAAGTGTTTGCTGTGTGGGGTAAACGTTCATGTTGTCACCTGGACGCCGTTACTCAGGCACAGCCGGGCACTGACTGGCGTTATGATGATGAAACTATAGAATAATGTGTTTACGTAGGATAATTAATACTAAATAAAGTAATGTTACATGGTCTTAGTATCGATGCACTTTTGTGTGTACGTGTGTGTGTGCACTTTTTTTTTTTTTGTGTGTGTGTGTGTGTGTGTGTGTGTGCGTGTGCGTGTGTGTGCGTGGCGTGCGTGCGTGCGTGCGTGCGTGCGTGCGTGGGTGGGTGGGTGGGTGGGTGGGTGGGGGGGGGGGGGGGGGGGTGACCGCTCATTAGTCCCCCTTAGTAATCGAAGCCTTCCCTTAAGTCCTACCATAACACCTTGTTCCCATCGAGCACACATCCTCCTTTATGCTCTACAACCCCGTTCAACAATACTAATAGTCCACAACACAACACAACAAAAACTATTGATATAATATCGATATCATATATGCTGGATTCTCCCGCTACCACTTTGCCACTTGAACCAATAGCACAGTAGCACTCGGCCTGTGTGCCAGCGCGGTGGAAAGAACAAAGGGGGAAACACAAGCCGCCGGAAGGGAGTTTACACTTTTTATTATTTGTGTCAGACATAAATCGAGTGGTTGCAATATATGTACGTAGAAGGTGACATGAAATGAAAATAAGTGGCCGGCCAAAATCTGGAATATATTGAAACCTTAACATAGACTCGTGTGATTCCCTATTCGACCTAAGATGAGAGAGAAAGAGAGCGAGAAAAAAACTCGTTCTAACATTAAAGAAAGGGAAGTTTTCAGACCTATAAAATGAAAGCTAACCGAAGCTAGGATGACCAAAGACTATCAAGTGAGGCATCAGTTGGGTCACCCTCACGACGCCCTGGCCGCTGGTGCCTTAGGCACGGCCTTCTTTATACAAGGCCTGAGCGATGGGCCGTGACGTCATCAGCCTTGGTCATCTCACTCGCTCCGTCCTCTCCCTCGCTCTGTCGGCTACGTATATTTTACAGTAATTTATAAATGCTATTTTATAAATGGTATCTTCGTAAATGCTTGTTCTATAATATTATCAAATAAAAAACAGTAAAACACGCTAAAGAAATGCCATTAATAATATCAATCGGAAAAATTACCCGATTGATGATGTTATTTATTTAGTTAACGGTAATGTATGTAATGATGGTATTTATTCACTTATATATTTCGTTTTCTGATAAATTAATTAGCACAATGCATAAATTAGCGTTAACTAAATAAATAACATCATCAATCGGGAAAATTACCCGATTGATGATTTTATTTGTTTAGTAAACGCTAATTTATGCATGGTTTTAATTCATTTATCAGAAAAAGAAATATATCATTGGAAAGCTAATAAAATTGCGCTTTTATTGATATGTTTCATGGTAAATGTTGACTCGCAAAGTTTTAAATGGCGAAGAGTTGAAGTGAATAATAAGTTCATGCATATTTCTTCAGTCTCGTAATGGCATTTCTTTAGCGCGTTTTACTGTTTTTTATTTGATAATATTATAGAACAAATATTTACGAAGATAACATTTATAAATATCATTTATAAATTACTGTATAATATACGTAGCCGACAGAGCGAGGGAGAGGACGGATCGGGTGAGATGACCGAGGCTGATGACGTCACGGCCCATCGCTCAGGCCTTGTATAAAGAAGGCCGTGCCTCAGGTCGTCCAGAGGGAAGGCGTTGAGGGGATGGACGGCTCTGCAGGATTCAAAGGCTTTACACAAATGGTTTCAGTTTTGTGTGCGTTCACTTCCAGCTTGAAGGTAAAGTGAATGGTTGTCAAGATGAAAGCAAGCTGGTTCTCTCTCTCTCTCTCTCTCTCTCTCTCTCTCTCTCTCTCTCTCTCTCTCTCTCTCTCTCTCTCTCTCTCTCTCTCTCTCTCTCTCTCTCTCTCTCTCTCTCTCTCTCTCTCTCTCATACACACACACACACGATCACACACACACACACACACACACACACACACACACACACACACACACACACACACACACACACACACACACACACACACACACACACACACACACACACACACACACACACACACACACACAGACAGAAAAGGAGAGAGAAGAGAGAGAGAGAGAGAGAGAGAGAGAGAGAGAGAGAGAGAGAAGAGAGAGAGAGAGAGAGAGAGATATCACTTGGATTCCAGTCGGCCTAGGGTGCACACGTATTATCTGTGCTCCTATATTGTGGAATTTTATAGTATTCGCTATTGACTGTCACCCATTCCTTGCCAAACCTGAGTTATTTCAAGTGTGAGGTAACAGTGTACACGTTGTAGTACTTTAAGGGCGAAAGCAGAACTTGAAGTGCATTATTTTAACCGGCAACTAAGTGACGAAACCTTGTTGAAGATTTGTGATTCAGAGGATTCAGAAGTCTCGGTATCACGATGCCTCTTAGTGAAGAACTCAAGCTGGTCCTGGAGGTTCAGCAGAAAGCATACCGAGACATGGTTGAAATGGTTCAGAAGTCACTTGGTGAGAAAATCAAACAACTTGAAGCTGCTAACACCGATTTGATTGTTTCTCTCCAATTTTCCCAGAAAGAAGTGGATGAGCTAAAGAAGAGTTGCTCGAAGCAGGATGAAGAAATCAAGGTAATGAAAAAGGAAATAGCTGATCATATGAGGAATAACAAATATGATGAAGAAATTGAGAAGATGAGCAAAAGGCTTAACTATCAAGAAGATTATTCCCGGAGGAATAACATTCGCAGAGACGGAATGGAGGAAAATCCGGCTGAGAATTGGGAGATGACACAGGAGAAAGTGCAGCGCCTGATCCGAGATAAGTTGGGATTGGGAGAAGTGCAATTGGAGCGCGCTCATCGAGTTGGACAGACACCGTTTCGACGTGACGACACACCTTTGAAACCGCGAACAATTGTTGCTCGTTTCAGCCGATACTTTGACCGACAATTGGCGCTTCGAAACTCTGCGAGGCTTAAAAACACAAACATCTACCTGAATGAAGACCTGTGCGAGGCGTCAGTCCAAGTGCGCAGGGCTCAGCTACCGAAGCTTCGAAGAGCTCGAGCAGCTGGAAAAATTGCTTATTTCAGCCATACGAGACTGGTAATTAAGGAGAGGAGGGAGAACTCAGCTCGACCCACATCAGCTGAGGCTTCATCGGCTCCTACAAGAAGTGCTCCTATTCACGCCGCTGCTTCATCCGCTCCTGCTGACGTGCTGCCTGCTGCGGCTGCCTCTGCTGCTGCAGTCGCTGTTGCGGCAAGTCAGCTGGTTGGTAGTGGTGGTGCGACTGCTTCAGGTGGCTCTGAACCAGAACAGGGACCAAGAACCAGACAAGCAGGTCAAAAGAAGAAGTAAGCAATATGTGCGTATAAATATGTATGTGTGTAGATATTTAGTTTATTTTACGGATCATGTATCCACATAGGTTTCCATTTTCTGACATTGATGATACACAATTAGCTGAATTATTTGTAGATTATTCTGGTATTAACATTCCTCTTGATTGTTATAGACAGTTGAATTTTTACTCCCGTCCCGACGGTGATGTCCATAGTGCGCTGGGTCTTCATGGTCACGATGAGGGACAGTTGGAAGCTGTGCATTCCTTCTCAGAGACTGAGTATTATCACCAACCAGAGTTTGAGCGTCTTATTGACAATAATCTTGATAGTTTAAAACTTTTATCTCCTAACATCAGAAGCATCCCCACTAACTTGGATACATTTATTGATAATCACTTACTTCATATAATTAATCAATTTCATTTTCTTTGCTTTTGCGAAACCAGGTTATCAAGTGACATTGAACATTTGTATAAGATCAAAGGGTTTAATTTATATACAAAAAACAGGAACCGTCAAGGAGGAGGTGTTGCCATATATATTAATAACAAAATATGTAATATTTTAGAAAATATCAGTGTTAATAATGACTGTTTTGAATCTTTATTTGTTGAATGTCAACACACAACTTCTTTTATTGTAGGACTAATTTATCGTAGGCCTAACTCTGACTTATATTTGTTTAATGATTTATTGGAGGAAATACTTGATAACATTAAATTAACAAAAAAAACATGTTACCTATTAGGAGATATCAATATTAACTTACTTCATTCGGAAAGTAACAGACAAATACAGGATTACACGGCTATTCTTCATGGTCATGGATTTTACTCGTGTATTAACTTGCCAACCAGAGTGGGGACTCAGGGTGCCTCACTCATTGATCACATCTGGTCAAATAATTTCAATGTAATTACTAAGTCTGGAATACTAGCTACTGATATAACTGACCATTTTGCACCTTTTATTATATGTACGGAAAAATTTAAAGACGATATGAAGAAAACCTTTACTTACAGAAGCTACAAGGATGTTGATGCTGAAGAATTGTGTAAAACAACAGAGGGATTATTAAGGGAATGTCAGTTTACTAATGAGGCTAATGAAGATTTTACACAATTGATTAATATAATAACACTAGCAACAGATAAACATATTCCATGGAAGACCATAACAATAACCAGAAAACGACAAATGAAGCCCTGGATTACACATGAATTAGAATTGCTTATTAAAGACAGACACAAACTTTCCAAGAAATTTACAAGAAGGCCTCTCACCTATGGTAATGAATATAGGAATTTAAGGAATACGGTTAATGCTAGATTAGACTCTGCCAAGAAGACATACTACAAATTAAAACTTAGTACAGCCTTTGGTAATAGTAAAATGATGTGGAATACAATTAATGAACTTTTAAACTCTAAGCAGACTAAGAAAACGGACATTGATAAGCTATTGGTAAACGGTGTGACTATATCACACCCAAATGCAGTGTGTGATGAAATTAATAAATATTTTACTAACATTGGTCAACATTTGGATACAGCTCTACCTGTTCCAGAAGTATCCCCATCACAGTATTTGAGGGGTAACTTTCCCTGTATAAATCTGACCCCAACGACTCCAGAGGAAGTGATAAAAATCATCAAAGAACTGAAAGAGTCTAGTCCCGGTTACGACAATATTCATGCCAAGGTAATCAAACTTATTTCCCCTGCAATATCTACCATTCTATGTAAGCTGATCAATGAGTCGTTTCAGAGCGGCATATTCCCAAGCAACCTAAAAACTGCTAAAATCATCCCTATTCATAAAGGTGGAGATAAACTACAGTCCACATAACTACGCCCAGTATCACTATTATCTACTTAAGTAAAATAATAGAAAGAGTGATGTATGAGAGACTAATACAATTCTTAGACACTAATAACATATCAAACAACCAGTTTGGCTTCCGCAAAAATGTCTCACCACAAACAGCGATTGTTAAACTCATGAACGATATTTTGATTGAAAATGAAAAAGGTAAATTCACAATGGCAGTATTCCTTGATTAACAAAAAGCCTTCTATACAATAATTAATTCTATATTACTTAAAAAACTTGATATTCTATGGTATAAGAAACAGGACACTGAATGGTTTCGAAGTTATCTATCAGGGAGAAAACAGTTTACTGAAATTAACGGTGTAAAATCATCCAATGAACAGGTATCAATGGGAGTTTCTCAGGGCTCCACGCTCGGACCTCATTTGTTTCTGTTATTTATTAATGACATTACCAGTTCTTCGTCACTATTGAATTTTATACTGTTCGCTGATGACACAAACTCTTTACCATTCTGAGCCTGATCTGCACCCCCCTTTGAGAATCTGGTTAATCAAGAATAAATAATGTAGCTAATTGGTTATTAGCTAACAGATTTTCAATTAATATTAACAAAACCCACTTCATTATATTTGCAGGGAATAAAAGTATTAGCCAACACACCTCAGTAAAGTTGGAAACTGTGATATTAAAAGGTGTTTTTCAACAAAAATTTTAGGAATTATGATTGATGAAAAGTTATTATGGAAGGAGCATGTAAAACTATTTTTATAGTAAAATTACGAGGTCGTTAGGAATTAAATATATAAAATTAAAAATAATCTGTTAAAAGAAACTTTAAAATCATATTGTATTACAAGTTTGATATACCCATACTTACAATATTGTAATTTATTTGGGGCTCAGGTTTAAAAACTATATTACAGCCGTTATTACTGCTAAAAAAAAGGGTCATTGGATGATTCAGGGGTAGGACGTTGGCATCACACAGACAACTTATTCGTTGAACATGGTGTATTAAAAGTTCAGGATATTCATAAGCTAGAATTGTTAAAGTTTTGTATATCTTCAGCTAAGAACTCCCACAGTCATTGATTTTTGTTAGAGTATCTAATGTTCAGAATTTAATTTAAGGAACAATAACATGTTAAGACCTCCGCGACCACGATCAGAAGCCAGAAGGAGATTCGAAAACATACGCAGGCTGTCTCGAATGTATAAAACTCCCGGGGAGTATCTCATGAATACAAACAACTGTTTTTCTTTTAAGATAAAAGCAAAAAAATATCTTCTAAACGGATGTAATTATTCAGTTACTGTTTGATATCATGAGTAATATCTTTGTAAGAGTAATATGAGTTTAAATGGAAAGTATTTTTTGGCTGCAGTCTTAGAAAATGTATATACATGTTTATGTATGTGTATATAAAAAAAAAAAAAAAATATAAATCTAAAACAACAACAAAACAGTGATAATGTATATTAAGTATGTGGTGTATATGTATTTGTGTGATGTATAAAAGTATATATGTGTGTATGTATGTGTATGTGAATGTATGTATATGTGGTGTATTTGTATGCATATGTGTGTATGTGTATGTATGTATAATTTTGTATATGTGCATATGTATGTGTATTTGATGGTGTACGTGCGCTACGTGTAAATGTGTTGTATGTATTTTTTGGTATATGTGTTTGTGTGTATGGTTTGGGTTGTGATTAGTGAATATGCGTATACAATACTTCTAACTCTATGAAAAACCAGATATGAGTTTACAGTATGATAGGTACGTATGTATTATATTAGATTAGTGCCCCAGGGAATTATTGAAATTTACGTAGATTATTTTTTGGGGGCTCTTTAAAAATGTTTACATAAAAGAAACTCTGCCTTGATATTTTGTGAAATGTTAATTTTCTTCGGGTTAAAGATGGGCAAATAAACAATTTTGACTTTGACTTTGGGGAGAGAGGAGAGAGAGAGAGAGAAGAAGAGAGAGGAGGAGAGAGAGAGAAGAGATGAGAGAGAGAGAGAGAGAGAGGAGAGAGAGAGAGAGAGCACAAATTACAAAGGAAAAGAGAGCCAATGAAGAGATCCCAACAAGGAAAAATGAAAAATTAAGGAAGGGAAAAAAATAAATAGCAACCCATCATTAGACAAGAAAAGGGTGGATGGCGCGCCCCTCGTGTGTGGGTCTCGACGACACTCCGAGGGAGGACAAGGGAGTGTTCCAAAGATCTGCACTTTTTTTTTTTTTTTTTTTTTTTTTGTGAGGTAAAAAACTATGAAAGGGTGGGATTTTTAGGCTACATTATATTGTGGTGTGTGTGTGTGTATGTGTGGGGTGGGGGACTGTATGCCCGGGCAGACAACCCTACATCACCTACACCCCACAAATAGCTAGCTCACCTAACGTAGATATTTCACATACTCACACGAAGAGAGAAAAAAAAAAACCAGTAGACGTGGTGGAGCTTCTCAGGTCTCTGATCAATTTTTTTTTATTTTTTTATTTACAAAAGGACTAGCCACATTTGTTATCATTGGGTTGTTTTTATCGGTAATTTTTTCTCCCGGGTTTTTGGTTAGTACGTAATTTTTTTTTTTTTTTTTTATCGGTATTGTTATCGGCAATCAGGTGTTGATGAGGCGCGCAACAGGAGGTCAGGAGTGCCGGAAAGCAGGTGTGGAGGCCTTGGCAGCCACTTGATCACTGTGGTCCTAATGAGAAAGTGATGATGTTCCAATGACCCGCAAAGTGCTTCTGTAGGAGGCCTCGCGGGCGCTACATCTTTATCTGCCGCAGGAGGGAGACAGGGGGGTTGTTAGGTGGGTGGGTGATTGGGTGGTGTCGGGGTGTCGTGGGTTTAGTGGAGCGTTAATATTCCTTCCTTTGCCTGGTTTCTCTTCTTGACCTTTCATTCAGCAAACTACAAACTGAAAAAAAATGTATTGGTGACGCAGATTATTGCAGAAAAGTATTCACCACACAAACACACACACCACACACACCACCACACAACACACACAAAACACACACAACACACACACACACACACAACACACACACACCCCACACACACACACACACACACACACACACACACAAACACCACACACACCACACACAACCCCCACACACACCCCACACACACACAAAACCCCACCCACAAAACAACAACACACAACACCCCCACACACACAACAAACACCACACACAACACACCACACAAACACCACACACACACACACAACACACACACACACACACACACCCCCCCCAAAACCACACACCCACACACACCACACACAACACACACACCACACACACACACCACACACACACACACACCAACACACACACAACAAACCACACACCAACACACACCACACACACCACACACACACCACACAAAACCCAAAACACAACACACACAAACCCAACCCCANCTATTTTCCCCCAGGGTGTGGCCTTTTTTTTTTTCCCCCACAAAATGCAGGGAAGGGGAGAGGCGTGGGGGGCATTTTTTGTGGTTGGGGCGTCTGTACATGTGGTGCCGAAAGGTTTTTGTTTACATTCCCTGAAAAGGCGACGGGAGCGCCATCTAAGCGCCAGCAAATGCATAGGCAGGGGGTTTTCTGCTCCCTGGGTTCCACCTTCCTTGTCCTCTATATTCTTGGGGGCCCGCTCTGTGGTGCTCGTGTGCCTCACTCCTCCCCACCACACTCCTCAACAGGCAGCGGCTAAGGTGTTTAGGGACTAAGTGGTGTGTGTGTGTGTGTGTGTGGAAGGGCGGCGCAGGGCTACCATTGGGACAACGTGGGCGGTAAATCTTTAAAACAAAACTCCACCCCCATCTTCTTCTTTTTTATGGCCAAAAAAGCTCGGGACATGGGGGGACCCGGGGTTTTTGGCTGGGGGAGCACACACCCATAAGGGAAATTGGCCCACCAAAAAAAAAAACCATAAAATAGGGAAATGTCCCTGTCCTAGACTAGGGCCTTTTTTCCCTTTGTGGTGCTCCCCCACCCAAAAACCCCGTGTCCACCAGTCCCCGGCTTGTTGGCCCTAAAGAAGAAGAGGAAACTTTTAGGGGTTTGGGGCCCACCTCCCCCTTCCCCCCCCAAAAACTTGGGGCCCCCGGGGAAAGCGGGGCTTTAAACTCTCCCCCTTCCCCCAAACAACTTGGGGACCTGGGGAAGCGGGGCTTTTACTCTCCCCCCTTTCCCCCAAAAAAGCTTGGGGGCCTGGGGAATGCGGGGCTTTATACTCTATCCCCCTTCCCCCAAAAATGCGGGGGGGATCTGGGGGGAAAGCGGGCTTTACTCTCCCCCTTCCCCCAAACAACTTGGGGACCTGGGGGAATGGGGGGCTTTTACTCCCCCCCTTTTCCCCAACCGCTTGGGGCCTGGGGGAATCGGGGCTTTATACTCTCTCCCCCTTCCCCCAAACAGCCTTGGGACCTGGGGGAATCGGGCTTTAACTCTCCCCTTCCCCAAACAAGCTTGGGGGACCTGGGGAATGCGGGCTTTTATACTCTCCCCCCTTCCCCCAACAAGTTTGGGGGACCTGGGGGAATGCGGGCTTTATACTCTCCCCCTTCCCCCAAACCAAGCTTGGGGACCTGGGGGAATGCGGGGCTTTTATACTCTCCCCCTTCCCCAAACAAGCTTGGGGACCTGGGGAATGGCGGGGCTTTATACTCTCCCCCTTCCCCCAAAACAAGCTTGGGGACCTGGGGAATGGGCTTTATACTCTCCCCTTCCCCCAAAAAGCTTGGGGACCTGGGTAATCGGGTTTATACTCCCCCTTCCCCCAACAAGCTTTGGGGACCTGGGGAATGCGGGGTTTTATACTCTTCCCCTTCCCCCAAACAAGCTTGGGAAACCTGGGGGAATGCGGGCCTTTATACTCTCCCCCTTCCCCCAAACAAGCTTGGGGACCTGGGGGATTGCGGGGCTTTATACTCTCCCCCTTCCCCCAAACAAGCTTGGGGACCTGGGGGGAATGCGGGGTTTTTGGCTGGGGAACAAATAATGCGTTGGAAACACGTAATTTTAGTTTATTTATACCGTAGATCTAGAGTAATTTCCCTAGTTCTAGGGTAATTTCTCAAGATCTAGGGTAATTTGCCAAACCAAAATTAACCTAACCTACCGGGGGGCTTAACCCACCGATAAACTAAACTAACCTAACCTTACCTACCCAAATATAACCTACCGTAACCTAACCAAATCTAACCTAACCTAAACAAATCTAACCTAACCTCCTAGCGGGGGGGGGTTGGGGGGGTTTCTCGACAATTCGGTCATCATTATGTGACTATCGTCAGGTTCACACTTCTTTGGACTGGGAAAGAAATCCAAAGAATTTTCCCTGGATCTAGGAATTTTTACAACACCCCTAACTCAAAACTAGGTGGTTGCGACGCATATTAAGTACCCCAGCCAAGTGTCCCGCATTCTCCCAGGTCCCCATGGTAGTTTGGGGTCAAAGGGGGAGTATGGGCAAACACTAGAATTATACCGAAGAAGAAGATAGGAGGTTGAGCCTTTATTCTAAAAACTCTACAGACCTAACCTATGACCCCTCCTCGAACCCCTCGTGCTGTGCACTAACTTAACCTGCCCTAACCTGACCTAACCTAACCAACTCTATCCTAAACTACATATAGGGTTATAAACCCACTACCTTAGATACGCACTACTTCTCAAACTCGTCGTCCATTGCGCATCTGGCTGGACTTTGTTTTTCTCAAGAACCTGAAATTTAATATCGGCCATGTAGGCAAAGTAAGGGTCGGGATTCATTAAGATCTAAAAAAATGTGTTAAGGACAGTAATAGCGTATTTTTCGCGACCGCTCTGGCCCGGGCTGGACTGGGCTAGTCCCGGGCGGGCACTGTTTTTTGCGAGGCAGTCTAGACGGGCTAGCCCAGTCCGACCCACATACCAGGACCACCTTGGACCAGTGTGGGGAGAACTGGCGCATGCGCACTACAGTCCCGCGGGGAAGGCGACCAGGAGCTTTCTCGTGCTGCTGATAAAACATGAAACACCATGATGGCCGACCATAAGCTAAGTATACACAGGTGGTAGTTGTAAAGTCTTCAGACACAGGTTAAAAGGCGGACGACAAAAAGGATATTGACAAGATGACGCCTGCCGCCTCCACAGTTCAGTTTCAGTACCGCCCACATCGATCCCCCGCCAATAGGAACGACCGAATGGGGCGGGGCCAGTCTCCCTGTATTTTCGCGACCATCAGTCCCCCCCTGACCCGGTCCGGGCTGGACTGAACCGGGCGGTGAACGGGCACGAAAATGCGCTATAAGTATAATACTAGAGCCAACATTTGGGTCAGCTTAGCGTGGGCCCTTGTTTCTTAAGATTTTCCCCACAGGTAGTCTGTTTCAGAAAAGGACTGCGCAATCCTCGTCCATTTTTTTCCTACCTTGATATTACAGGTGGCCTTTTCTTCATAGGCCAGGGGGAGATGCTCGAAGGAGTTCTGGTACCGTAAGTAATACCCTAGGGGGCTTTTACCTCGTAGCGCCTCTACGAGTGAAGCTCAAACCATGTTTCCCCTTGGTAACAAGACCGCGAGCTACGGGTGCTCGGCCACCACCCTTAACTCCCTAAGGGTGACATTTGAAGCGACAAGACATCAACAAACAACAAAATACAGGTTGTATCACTATATTTTATGTTTATTGTGTATTATAGAGCCATTTCATGCTTGCCTGTTTGAAATGTGATGTGTTTATTGCATCATTGACTCCATATATATCATATTTAACATACAATACCTATACTTGTAATAAATTCATATTAGGGCAAACGTAATATATTGTTACGAAACCAGGGGGGGGTCATCCACCACCCTCCACTTCAGGCGAATTTTGGTGAGAGAAGCCGTAAGAAGCCGGCTTCTTACGGCTTCTTGCGGCTTCTCTCTCGTTTTCGTGCCTCGCCAGAACGGCTGACAGGGTGTTCGAGGCTCGCCCGCTCGGCGCTCACAGCTGATAATTGTAAACAAAACAACCACACTGACGAAAGTGTACCGTCGAATGAAAGCCATTAATAAGTTACGATAACTGACTGACGATATTGTGAATGGATCACAACACATATCCTTCACATTAATGTTTTTTTTCTCCATAAACCAAGGACTATTAATAGGGCAAGGTAAAGAGGCGGGCACCTACGGACATCATATGGGGCTGGCTGGGTCGAGTTCCACATTAGTGACTTATTTTTTTATTAACTGTTGCACCTGATGGCAAGGGTCAGGTATAATGAGGGATTTCATTAACTGGCCATCATCTGCCCGCCAGTGCCCGGGATTTTCCGCTTTGGTGGTTGGGCTGATTTATATTTTGCTTGGAAGATAGGGGGGCTGTTTTTCATTCTTGGCTAATTTTTGGCATTAAATTAATCTCTCTCTCTCTCTCTCTCAGCTTAATGAATTACTGTATGGGTATATGGGACTCAACAAATACTTTTCTCAACTTTACTTTTAGTGTTTTAAAACTGCAAAATATTGCAGCTAAACTAGCTATTGGAGGAGATAGATAGAAGGATCACGTTACTCCTATCATAAAAGAGTTAAAGTGGTTAACAATTAAAGACAGATATATTTATGAAAAATGTTTCGCTGTTTATAAGGCTGTCAATGGGTTGTATCCGGAGTGGTATCTAGTTTTCCATTGTCAGGGAAAATACAGCCAGTACAACAAGGCAGCTAAAAGACCTTTATGTGCCAAGAGCCAGAACAGACTGGTGCCAGACCCATCACTGTACAAAGGCCTTAACTATGGAACAATTTGCCTCCATGCATCATTAATTATGGAAGTCTACACTTTTAAGGCTTGACTTATAAATTTACTTTTAATTGACCCTAAGTGAACTATAATTTGTTTCCCCATATGAAATAGCAGTTGCATATGTTAGTAGTATTTTAAAGATATTTTAAGTGACTTAGTTCTTATTGTTTAATGTTATAATTAATTTCCTTTTAATGTTTCGTTTGACTTTCTTTTTATGTATTTTTTTTTATTTGCGTGACTTTCAGAAGTTTCATTTTTATTATATATTGCATAGAACATCTGTGATGTAAGTTTGATGGTAAAACCATGTTTCATGGAAATAAGATATTTATTTATTTATTTACTCCCCCTCTCACTCCTTCTCTCAGAGTCTTCTCCTTCATCTTCGGTCGGATAACACTTCATGCAACCGGCACATACATACTGAAACATAGACTGTGTTACTATTGCAGATTAAACCCTTGCCATGAAAGGAATAGAGACAGACAGCATTATGAGTGTTTGTTCATACATGACAATAGTCATGTTCATAGTTTTCATCCTAAATTTTACCGATATTTGCCACCTTTATAGATAAACAGGGTAAATATACAAGGAAATGCAAAATATAAAAGTATGTTGTTGATGTGTACCTTTAATAGAAGTTTTATAAGGACAAGTAAAAATTAATAACAGAAGCAAATAATCCAACTATACACTAAAATAAAAATATATTTAAACCTCAGATTTTAATGCACAAAGGCCAGTGTAATACTGATTGGTCAGATAATTGCAACCAAAGTAGCCAGTAAATACGATTAACATTCATATTCAACAAATACAATTCCTCATACTAGTTTTCATAATTTTGTATTTCCTATATGCAGAAACACTCTGACCCATAACCTAATCCTACTTAATGTCACCAAACCGAACGTATTAGGTATATACACTGATGCTCCTGTAGTACTTTTTCAAGTTTAGTGTATACACACAACCCTCGCTTTTACGGACCTTTATATAACAATATCGGCTTCAACACTTTTTCTGCCAGTCCGGTATATGCGTGCTTTTTACCGAATAAGTTCAGTATATGCGTTGTACGGTTCTGATTGTTTTTAATTGCCCTGTATTCGTGTAGTATTTGTGATGGCTGCATGTATGTAAGTGTACGAACTTTCGTCAGATGTAACGGACAAAGTTCACGATACACGGAATTAGTCGGAAATAGGGAACTTTCACCTCATATAACGACCACAATTTGTTATAATGCGAAAAGTTCGGATCACTCAGATATTATAACCTCGCATCCTTCCCCCAATTTGTTCGTCAATGCGAGAGTACATCATTTACACCATTAATTATATGTCAACATAAAAATCAGGTACACCAAAAAATAGCCATTAATCCTTCTTTCATAGACATACTAATTTAACCAAAATATACAGAAATATACCATAATATATATATATATATTATATATATATATATAATATATATAATATATATATATATATATATATATATATATATATATATATATATATATAATATATATATAATATATATATTATATATATATATATATATATAGGTAAATCTGTAAGAACAAGGGCTCCACCCCCTATCTTCTTCTTCTTATAGCCAACAAGCTTGGGGACATGGTGGAAACCGGGGTTTTTTGGGTGGGGAGCACACACATAATGGAAATATGGCCCCCACAAAAAAATCCATAAACTAGGGAAATTTCCCTAGTTCATAGACTTTATCGGGCCATATTTCCCCTTATATGTGTGCTCCCCCACCCAAAAACCCCGGTTTCCACCATGTCCCCCAGCTTGTTGTCTATAAGAAGAAGAAGATAGGAGGTTGAGCCTTTATTCTAAAGATGACAAAACTCTACAGACCTAACCTAGCACCCCCCCTCGAGCCCATCGGGCTGTGCACTAACCTAACCTGACCTGACCTAACCTAACCCTACTGGACTTAGTTTTTCTAAGAACCTGAATTTTAATATCGGCCATGTAGGCAAAGTAAGGATCGGCACTCATTAAATCTAAACAGATGTGTTAAGGACAGTAAGTATAACACATAGAGCCAACATTTGGGTCAGCTTACCGTGGAGCCCTTGTTCTTAAGATTTTCCCTCAACGCAATGCTAGTCATTTCCACAATACCTATCAGCACCTCTACCTACACATTAATATTGTTCATGTCCGTCAACAGTAATTTAATGCATACTTAGATATCTTGCAATGTTTTGTGTGGAATTCGGATGATGGTGAGGTTTATGGTACTCTCGTCTCCGTCGGCGAGTTCCAACATTTTCACGTTCTCAACAAGTGTGAGAGATCTCTCTAAGAACCAAAATTGGAGCATAATGAATCAGCGAAAACGTTTCGGTCTGGTTTTGATTGCATAATTAGTAAATTAGAAAAACAACGTCTTGTGTTAATGTTAAAAGACTCGAGAAAGTGATTTCACCAGACGACGCTTTCCTATCACCATGTCATTCCATTTTTAGCTCTATTAGTGTGGTCCGAAAGTTAAGCCCGTGCTACTAAATGTACAAATCAGGCTAATTTCTGCCATATTATCAGTGAAATTCAGCAAAAACTACTACGTCGCAGCTAGGCCCTATCGTCAGCCTGTAAGACATGATCATTCTTTCAAGGTTTTAAAGTTGTCCTGTCGTGTCATTAACCTTGTATATTCTTGTTCGTGGTCTTAAGGTATGTCCATGCTTCTGAATGTACATCTATGTGTTTACTTGTGTCCTGTTATCTGTAATTACAGTATTTCTACGCCGATACTCACTGTGTCAGAATCTCTGCCCTCCCCGCCATATTTGTTGTTATCTCTGACGTCACGGCAACAAAGCGGAAGAAGCCGTGGTAAGCGAGCCCTGGCTCTCGCTTCTTATGGCTTCTTACGGCTTGACCAGCTGGGCCAATCCGTAAGAAGCCGGCTTCTTAAAGTAGTCGTCCAGACCCATTTTTTTTTTGCCGAATTATGTTAAATGTACATTCAAAACACCTAATCCACACCAAAATAATTGATTTCCAGGCCTTATTTCCGTAAAACACGACTTTTGTAAAAGCGCGCGAAAAAAAAATCTTCCCTCCAACAGGGCTACGACTGTTATTGATGACGTCAGAACAGGGACGCCCGCAGACACTCTGTCTGGCACCTGTCGGCAAATGTTATGATGAGCGATTGTACTTCGGATTCAGACAGTGAATCTGTCGCTGTGACAGATTTAGAGTACGATGCTCAATCTGACACCGAAAGAATGACGCTGGTCGCGTATACTATGAGGAAAACGAACCTCAGATTTGTCATGGGATCCTATATGTTTGAGCCCGAGTACGAGTGGATTAACAGGTGTCTCTTTATTTTTTCTTTATCTGTCTCTTTATCTTGGCAGGAGGTATGAGATGTGCACCTCGCGCGTATGTCCCCCGGTGAAATTATGAATTATTTAATCATAATTTCTACTAGTTATGGACAATTACAGTATCTTATAAGTTTTAACTACACATCGATATTAATAAACGGCTGTTATTTACCAATAAAAGCAATACATGAGAACAGCAGGGCTGTCATAAGCATAATGTAAAGGGCTACTTGGCATTATGTCGGCGAGGAAGAGGCAAGGTGGGTAGGATGGTGCCGTGCGAGGCTACATCAGCTGTGTCCCTCCTTCTCCCGCCCAGATTAGCGAGCAGTGTTTTAGTTTGAGAGAGTTAAAATCATGACTTATTTAGTATCAATTTGAGAGAAATAAGCTGTAGACAGTGTTGTACGCTTACGGTAATGTGGAGTATTATTCTGGATATGGGGATATATTTAACGGATCGTGGTCATCTCTGAAATTATGAACATTAGTTTAATTATGATTGTTTACAAATTAGGGAGCATTACAGTATCTTATAACGAGACAAGATTCATTAAATTTACTGATAAGCATTACATGAAGACAGCATAGCTGAAATTTGACACACTAATAAGATTATAAGATTATAATTACACTAATTACACTAATCTTTGACATAATAACACTGCCCACTGCCCCTGGGCGGGAGAAGGAGGGACACAGCTGATGTAGCCTCGCACGGCACCCATCCCTACCCACCTTGCCTCTTCCTCGCCGACATATGTCAAGTAGCCCTTTACATTATTGCTTATGACAGCCCTGCTGTTCTCATGTACTGCTTATTTGGTAAATAACAGCCGTTTATTAATATCGATTGTGTAGTTAAACTTATAAGATCTGTAATTGTCCATAACTAGTAGAAATTATGATTAGATAATTCATAATTTCACCGGGGGGCATACGCGCGAGTGCACATCTCATACCTCCTGCCTCCCGCTAGCCGTGAGTTACATAACGGCCGCGGTAATTCTTTCTCACTCCATGTCACGTAAAGGAAGCTTCAGAAAGCATATGGGTATAGAGCATTTTGTTCTTAGAATAATTCGGTCTATCTCCTGTATCAACATTTGCATAAACTCGTGTTACACCCTGTATTTATCTCTGTGTTTACGTCTCTCTCTGATCAGCGCGGGAAGATGAGCCTCCCTGATGCTACGTCACCGAGCCTGAGCCTGAGCGTCTGCAAACCTTGAGAGCGTTTTGAAAACTCGGGGAATTTGCAGATTTTGATTGCGGATTATTTAAAAACGGCTGACTGGATACAAAAAGTGACGACGTATTGTTTGATATACTCGTTAATGGCTATGCTTTGATTGCATTAAATCAGGATGATGAAATGGTCTGGACGATTACTTAAAGTGCCCCACCATAACAGAAAACGCAAGCTGCAAGAAGCCGGCTTCTTACGGCTTCTTCACCAAAATTCGCCTTTCGTCACACACTTACGGCTCGAGGCAATGGAGGGGACGGGAAGGACTGAAGGTATACACTGAACTGCTGTGCACGGCTTTTATTTCCACACTACTCTACTATGTACAAAGTCACTGTCTCTCAGGGGCGCCGCCCTTGCCCTCACTCGGGAAAGGGGCGGGACACACGCCAACACCCACGAGTCACTGTCTCTCTCAGGGGCGCCGCCCTTGCCTGCTCACCCCAGCGCACACAGACTCACCCCAGCGCGAACCAGACTCACCCACTGTTCTTCTTGTACTACTACACGCTGTCTCCAACACACCCGTAGACTCGACACACTGTGCAGGCGCGCTACACACACTGTACAGGGTGCCGCCCTATGCGCCGTGACCCTACCCCACAGTCGCCGCCACTGAGTTTCAAGGCCACGCCGTGCCCAACAGGGCCACTCTCGTCCCCCTTCGTCAGAAGAGGGAGACGGGTCTTTCAGGACGGGTTTTGCAGGGCAGTGGTCACGGTAAATCCTGGGCGGGAGCGCCTGTCCACCCGACGTGGCTGTGTTTCTGCTACTCTCCAGTTGCCGCCACTGCCAGCACCACGTCGGTTTCCCCCCCATTCTCTGGCCAATGGGAGAAAGGACGTGGCGACCCGAACCTTGTGTCGAACCCCCCCAGCGAGACCCCAGAGGTAGAGACGAAGGACCCTAGTCTTGTTCGCTAGTAGCAACGAACAAGGCCCTTCGTAACAATATTAAATACACTGGTACCTTGACTTACGAGTGCCCCAACTTACGAGTTTTCCGAGTTTCGAGCAGTCGCTCGGTCGATTTTTTGCTTTGAGTTGCGAGCCAAAATCCGAGTTACGAGCGAGCTTTCAGATACGCCGCTGCTAGTTGGCGCAGCGAACGCCACAGCATGCGCCCAGCATCCCGCGTCTCACTCGTTCACTTCACGTGGTTACCTCGCCGTGGAAGCACTCTGTTGTGTTGTGCTCACACCGGCGAATGCCAATGGCGGAGGGTGATGCAGTACGTTTACGGCAAGTTTCTCACAACAAGCTGGTTTTCCACAGCTGATACCCAGAGGTTGTAAACACTGGCGAATGCAATGGCGGAGGGTGAGTGCAGTCCAGTCCATGTAGGATACAGTCCAAACAATTGGGGTGGTTTTTGGGGCTTGAACGGATTAATGGTAATTTCAATTAATTTAATGGGGAAAATTGATTGATATACGGCAAATTGATTTACGAGCTCGATCAATGAACGATTTAAACTGGTAAGCCAAGGTACCACTTGTTATATATTATCGGTTGACTTTCTTGAATCAAAACGTAATAGTCTCATACACGTTTGGTCCTATAATTATGCGGTGATGGTGCGGTCTTTGTCTGACGTACCCACGCACACACAACACTGTACGTCTCGCTACATTTGAAGTTGTCTCTTTGAACTTCTTCTCCGGCTCCCTGACAGCTGAGAGCAAGATTATTGGCCAGATAAGGCCGCGTTCATGCCAGGCGCTGCTCTGTGATTGGTCAGCAGAAATTTCCCAAAAAACAAAAAACATTCCTAAATATCCCTAATATTCCCCCCCAGAGGCACCGATCATCCGTACGGGAGTGACGGCTCGGTACGAGCCTCAACCTCAGCCCACCTCGTAGGTTACTGTAGCCACACACTCATAAGTTGTCCCTTACGAGGGATTTTTCGAGCATCCTGCCCGGCCTATGAACCGTCGTCCATTATAACAAAATTATAAACAACTGAAAGTTGGCACTGAAAGTAATTACGTATATCCAGATATCAGTTTCATTAAATTATATCAATAAATGCATAAATTACAAATAATTCAGTTGAATTTGTCAGTGCTTAAGTCAATTATTCAATGTCGCTACTAGTCACTAGCTTAAGTAGGAGTTGTGCCTAGTCACTAGCTATTAGGATTTGCCTAGTCACTAGCTATTAGAGTTGTGCCTAGTACTAGCTATTAGAGTTCTGCCTAGTCACTAGCTATTAGGAGTTTTCTGCTAGTCACTAGCTATTAGGAGTTCCTGGGGGCCTAGTCACTAGCTAGTTAGAGTGCTGCCTAGTCACTACTTATTAGGATTGCTGCTGTTCACAAGAATAGCTATTTAGACGAGTTCTGCCTAGTCCACTAGCTATTAGGAGTTCTGCTAGTCACTAGCTATTAGGAAGTGCTGCCTAGTCACTAGCTCTTAGGAGTTCTGCCTAGTCACTAGCTATTAGGAGTGCTGCCTAGTCACTAGCTATTAGGAGTTCTGCGCCTGTACACTAGCTATTGGATTCTAAACTATCATCTAGCTATTAAGGATTCTGCCTAGTCCTAGCTATTAGGAAGTTCTGCCTAGTCACTAGCTATTATTAGTGCTGCTAGTCACTAGCTATTAGGAGTTCTGCCTAAGTCACTAGCTATTAGGAGTTACTACCTAGTCCACTAGCTATTATGAGTTCTCCTAGTCACTGCTATTAGGAGGTTCTACCTAGTCACTGCTATTAGGAGTGCTGCCTAGTCCTAGCTATTAGGATTCTGCCTATTCACTAGCTATTAGGAGTTCTACCTAGTCACTAGCTATTAGAGTTGTGCCTAGTCACTAGCTATTAGGAGTTTTGTGCCTAGTCCTAGCTATTAGAGTTGTGCCTAGTCCACTAGCTATTAGATTCTTGCCTAGTCACTAGCTATTAGGAGTTTGTGCCTAGTTCACTAGCTTTAGGATTCTGCCTAGTCACTATCTATTGGAGTTCTGCCTAGTCACTAGCTATTAGAAGTTCTGCCTAGTCACTAGCTATTAGGAGTTCTGCCTAGTCACTAGCTATTAGGAGTTCTCTAGTCACTAGCTATTAGGAGTTCTGCCTAGTCACTAGCTATTAGGAGTCTGCCTAGTCACTAGCTATTAGGAGTTTTCTGCCTATCACTAGCTTTAGGATTCTGCCTAGTCACTAGCTATTAGGAGTGCTGCCTAAGTCACTACTATTAAGAGTTCTGCTAGTCACTAGCTATTAGGAGTGCTTGCTATTCACTAGCTATTAAGGAGTTCTGCCTAGAGTCACTAGCTATTAGGAGTTCTGCCTAGTTCACTAGCTATTAGGAGTTCTGGCTATCCACTAGCTATTGGAGTTCTGCGCCGGGGTTATTTGTAATGAAAACTATTGGGCCCTTAGGGGGGTGCCAAACTTGACTATTTTTTCTGGTGTAGGTTCATTGGTTTATGCTTTGTTGGATTTTCAAAATGTTTTTCCTGTATTCACCGCGTCATAACACAAAACTTCAATATAAATCAGATAGTCAACAAAAGTGTCGCTTTTCAAATAATCAAAAATGGATGGCGAATTGGAAAAACTTGGCAGAGTAAGTAAGAGGCTGCCTGACATTATCTTAGGCAAAACCAACTCCTGAAACGCCTCAAAGTTTTTATTATGTTTTATCTTTTATTATTTTTTTCAAAGGTTTTTTTAACCTGAGACAACAAATAGAGGCAGACCAAGAAAAGGAGGGACAAAAAATATATCAATGAGCTGCCACGTGCTGTGACGTCACATGTAAACAAGTCTTTGCCAGCCTACATAGTACTTATAAATATTTATTACAAATATAAAAAATATCAAATGACAGCAATCTTTTGGGACTGTAATGCCAACACATCAGGCTGATTTTTCAAAGTTTTCGCACATTTTCACTTTTGTTCTTTTGCGCCTCTAAAGCAGAGTGACCGTCCTTACACTTCCATCGCCATTTATAATTTTGTGAGAAAACCTTGTGACCTGGAGTTTATAAAAACAGCTGTATTGAATTAGCTTTCCATTGATCTATTTTGTTTTTCTGATGAACGAGTAATTACCACCCAATGATATTGGTCACTGTACAACATGGACCATGCAGAGTGCAGGTGCGAACACGCATGACGGCATCATA
>JACEEZ010021570.1:56231-66231 GCA_016584305.1 Chionoecetes opilio
AGCAAGTCTCAACTCACCCAGACACACCCTTCCCACACTGGGGGGTGAAAAGGAATTATAATGTGAAGAGTGTGGGAAAAGATTCACTCATATGTCTACCCTCACCAGACCACCTGCCACCTGGTGTAAGGGCCCATGCATGCCAATAGTGTGGAAAGATCACTAAAAGTCTCAACTACCAGACACAGGAGGGCACCTGACACAAACCCCTGGTGAAAGGACTTACGAATGTGAGAGTGTGGAAAAGTTCACTGACAAGTCTTCTACCCTCACCACAGCAACCCTGACACACACTGGTTCAGGAATTCTGATGGAAGAGCTGTGGAAAAGATTCACTTCTAAAGTGAATCTTTAGACGACGACACTTCGGTCGTCGTCGTGTCGTCTCCGTGAAGTGAGGTTGTGCTTGGTTTAGCTCCCAGGATTAGAATGCTACGTCCCTTGATGGGGAGTGGTTTGTGAGGTGAGAGTGAAGTGGTGTTGTGTGTTGGTGCTGGGGTGAGGTGGTATGTGGTAGGAGTGAAGGAGCTGAGTAAGGGAGGTAAGAAGGGTCGAGGGAGAGTGTATGAAGGGTGTGGTGCGGCGCTTAAGACTATTCCTGAGGCGATAGAGACCTGAAAAGAGCTTTGCAGTGACAGTAACGATTGACAAAGCGTTTGTGAAGAAATCAGGAAATAGAATACGTTCTCATTAAGTGTTATCTTGGAAGGTCCAAAGTGGAGGCGAGTGGAGGGGCACAATGCGAGTGATGTCCTGTAGGGGTACCAGCGGCGAGATGTGACTCAAGCGGACTACTCATGTTCCTAGTAAGTCACCAGGGAATTGGTGTTTGGAAGGTAGTTGATCATGAGCCCGCCGCAGGAGAAAAAGGTAAACAAGGACGCATCCCTTTTGGTGCACGAAACTCATTTCAGGTACTCTCGGGGCTGCAAGCGGATGAATCCGGAGGTTATGGGGTAGACGATACATCATTACCCGAGTAAAATCTTTGGTTGTTGGTGACAGTCAGGTTAGACATCTGGACAGCAGGTTCTGTGACAGAGACAAGGGATGCGCATACGTCGGTGAGTTACCCAGGGAAAGGGGATAGGTTATGTTGTGCCAAGATAGTTGAGTGCATGGCGGAACCAAGGGAAAAAGCCTCATTCTTCCTGCCCTGACGCTGGGGAAATGCTGTTGGGTGTGTAAGAAGTGAGGAATTGCTACGGCGGTTCAGGAAGCTGTAGGTAAAGTTTAGGGACAGGGTGGGTTTCCCTGTGGTGTGTGGTGTCCTTCAAGACGCTTTGTTGAAACGACATGGTGGTACTCCAGGCTATGCGTGAATTGCCGGCTGGCACTTCATTGCAAAGCCAATGGTTTGGGCCTTTGTCGACAGCTGTGACCTCTTTTTTTCGGGCATAACAAGCCTCTTTTAAAAAAAAAAACCCACCCCGCAGGACGGGGTGCATTTTTCGAGGAAAGGATTCAGATCTTGTCTGAATCCCTTGAAAGGGAGGTAGAATGCCTGCAGTCTTTTTTAGATAGAAACCGGGGTTTAGACACGGGGGTCGGGGTAAAAGGACACTTGCGACACTAGGAGGATTTCATCAGAAGGCAGGGAACTAAAGTGATTCGTAAGAAGAGAGAGAGGAGGGGTTTAGTTAAGATAAAGTAAAATTTGACAAACAAAAGAGGAGTTGCTTGAAGGTTTAACTAAATACAAACTGTAGGAGTAATTTTAAAAAGTAGATTTCCCTGAGAGGAATAAATAGTGTAGCGGATTTGATATAATAGCATTAACAGAAACAGGTTGGATATGTCAGGAAGGTATTCGATCGGAAGTCGAGATAGCTGGGTATAAGTTATTTCACAGGACAGAGTGGCAGCGAGGAGAGGAGTTGCGCTTTATGCAAGAGATGCATTGCAGTGTTGTGTTAACAATGTTTATAAAAACAGATGACAGCATAGAGTCTATATGGGTAGGGTTATCGGAGGGAACTGAGAAATGGTTTTTGGTGTAGTGTAGTAGGCCTCCAAAAAAAAAAAAAACAGGGACTTATGTAAAGAGGATTCATCTCCTATATTGAAGAAATAAACAAGGCCTGCAGATATAATCGATTATGCGTGGTGGGAGATTTTATCTTAGGAATATAGACTACTGGGATTTAATCATAGGTGACAGCGATGCAGATGAATGCTTAAATTAATCCAGGAGAACTTCCTAAGTCACCAATCAAGGAGCCTACTAGAGGGATAATATTCTAGATCTATTCTGACAATAGAGACGATTTGTTTACAACATTTGAGTCGGGGGAGTTTAGATAATAGCGAACCATTATAGATCAATTTAGCTTAAAATGGGAAGTGGAAATTAAGTGGCAATAGGCACGAATACCTATTTCAGAAAGGCCAATTATGCAGGGGATTAAGAAGACACCTGGAGGTTATTAATAAGAAAGGTGTGGGGATGAGGGCAGAAAGTGTCCAGGACAAGGCGTTGTCAGTTAAAGGCCAATTATGAAGGATTAGGAAGGCACCTGGAAGGTATTGCGCGTCAATATGGTAGTGAGGTCGAGGCTGAGGAGATAATTAGAGCGGTTGACAGGGGAAGTGAGGTCTGGCTGAGGAGGTAATTAGAGAGGTTAGAAAGGGGAAGTGAGGTCGGAGCTGAGGAGGGATTATCCCTCATTCTGTAAGGAATATAATTGACAAGGACAGAAAGAAATATTCCTAAGGGAAATAAGTTCAACGAGTGATCCCAAATGGATGACCACCAAGTTAAAAACACCACATTGAGTAAAAAGAAACATTTATTTAAGGTTCAGGGCAGGATTGGTACAAAGAACAGTTATAACGTGATGGCGAGGACAGTGAAAGAACTTACTCGAGTTGCTAAGAAAATTATGAGATTAAAGTAGCAGAAAAGCGACAGGGACCCAAAGGGGTTCTATCAGGTTTATAAAACAAGACAAGGAATTAGTTGGGGCCTTAGGTCAGGACAAGGTGAGGTCTTAAATACGGATTAGGATATGTGTAATGAGTCTAAATGATTATTTCTTAAGTGTTTTTACGGAGGAGGATACACAGACGATACCGGATATGAACAGATGTTCAAAGGAAGCGATGAGGAGAAACTCAAGATATTGTGATGAACTAGGAAATGGGTGGAAGAGGGTATAGAAAAAATGAAAACAGTTTAAATCGCCATGACCAAGATGAAGTTTATCCCAGGGCCGGGATGCTCGCAAATCCCGCGTAAGGGACAACTTACGAGTGTATGGCTACAATAAACCTTACGAAAGGTGGCTGAGGGGATGGCTCGTACCGATCCGTCACTCCCGTACGGTTTATCGGTGGCCTCTGGGTGGGGAATATAGGTTAATTCTAGGGATATGTGTGGGGAAAATTCTGGCTAATCATCACAGAGCAGCCCCTTCATGACGCGGGACAGCCCTTATCTAGCCAATGCTCATGCCTCTCAGCTGTCAGGGAGCCCCGATAAATAATTTAAGAGACTTCAAATGCCGCTGTTATGCTAAAATCGGCCTCTTTTCGAGAAATCTGTCCCGCGGACGCTTATTTAACCTAAAATAAACTCTACAACACTTAACCAAACCTATCATAACCTTACCTAACCTAAACCAGACCTAAAACATAACTTAACTAAACACGTTTTGCCGGTGTTGAGCTAAGATGGGCTGATTTCCGAATATGGCCGATTTAAGCTCACTATCGCCAGAATGTTTACGATAATACATAGCTCCACATTACTTTCAGCCGTAATATTCTCCACTGATTACTACAGGACGTACCCAGGTAACCTTGATGCGCTGATCATAGGTTCGAGTCCTCGCGTGCCCGAAAATAGTATCTATAACCACTGCTGGCCAGCGCCGTACGTATCCGTATCCGTGGCCCTGGCGGTACTCTGTTAGTAGTGGACAAGAACTGCGCGTTCGCCTCTTCAGGTCAGGTCAACAAGACCACAGGTGGGCTAACACCTCACTGTGGACACCGTGACAACTTGTGTGCAGGGATATATAAACTTTATAATATCCTTGCTTGTGTGTTAACGTGCGTGTGTAGCCTACTCTAGTACTTCAACATTTGATACACCACACCACCGATCTTATAGTCGGCCAAACTTGTATTATGAACTATCGGTTTTTTTACTGATTCAGAAGTCGACCGTAATTATACCTTTAATATATAGGTTTGCCCTGGATATAATTTATTTACAAGTACTATAAGTTTATTGTATGTAAATATGATATATATGGAGTCAATGAAGCAATAAACACATCACATTTCAAACAGGCAAGCTGAAATGGCTTCTATAAACACAATAAACATAAAGTATAGTGATACAACTGTATTTAGTGTTTGTTGACGTCTAGCCGCTTCAATTTCCTCCCTTAGGGCGTTTAAGGGTGCTCCCGACCACCCTTAGCCTCGCGGGTCCCGTTAGCAAAGTGAAAAAATGGTTTGAGCATCGTCCTTAGATGCGCTACGAGGTAAAAGTCCTTAGGGGAGTACTTACGGCCCGTACTCTTCGAGATCTCTGCCCAGGGTATTAAAGGAATGCAAGGAGGTTTGTTAGTGATTCGTTAGGCACCTTTTTTTGGAATCGGTTGAGATATGGCGATGTGCCATTTTGTGGAGGAAGGAAATGTTGTTCCCATATTTAAGAAGGTAGACAGAGGACTAAAGTCAAATTATCGGACGCCGTAAAAAAAAAATTCTAACATCAGTGGTGGGTAAATTATTGGAATCTATTATTGCAAAAACATTAGAGAGCACTTAGATAAACCTAGTTTGATCAATGACTCCAACATGGATTCACCAAGGGTAGGTCATGTCTCACCAATTTATTGAGTTTTTTTTTAGGAAAGTTTTATGAGGACGCAGATAATGATAAGGATTATGATATAATATATTTGGACTTTAGTAGGCATTTGACAAAGTACCACACGAGCCGGAAAAAAAAACTCTTAAATAAGGTGAGGGCTCATGGTATAGATGGGAAGGTTTCTTCATTGGATCAGAGCTTTGGCTAAGTAATAGGCAACAAGGGCTTACAATTAATGTTCCAATTCTGAATGGGGATGGTGCAAGTGGAGTTCCACAAGGGTCTGTTTTGTTGGGCCACATTTACTATTTTTTGATCTACAATCACCACTTGGATAGTGATTAGCAGTTGGGATATCAGCAAGTTTGCTATGATACGAAGTTAGGTAGGATTATTGGATCACAGTCTGACGTAACTATTGCAGGGAGACTTCGAATAACTTAACGATGGCCATCCAATGGCAGATGAATTTTAATATTGATAAATGTATTGCGTTATGAATTTTGGTAGAAAAAACCCTGGAATAGAACACCATAAGCAATGTATCGCTGAAAAGCACAGAAGGTGAAAAGATCTTGGAGTGAGGGTGAGCCGACTCCGACCTAGGAAACAATGTTTGAGGCCAGAAATAGAGCTAATAAGTATTAGGATTCATACCAGAAGTGGTTAAAAGTAAAGTGCGGAGTTTATTCTAAAGCTTTCTGCTGGCCTCTAGTCATGCTCACCTAACTATGCAGTTTCATTTTTGGTCTCCATATTACAGATGGATAAGTGTTTGTTAGAAAAAGTGCAGAGAAGGATGACCAAAATGATACAGGGATGCGTACTTTAGTTTGAGAGGAATGAAGTTCTTAAAATTACACTCACTCGAGAGACGCAAGTAAGGGCGGATCTGATAGAAGTTTTTAAGTGGATAAAGGATTTAATGAAAGGAGAGGTAGAAAAGTTCTTATACGGCTTTTAACCAGGGTAGAACAATAAGTAACGGAGTCAAGCTGAAAACGTAGATTTAGCAAGGAAATAGGAAAAACTGGTTCAGCAATGAGGGTGGTGAATGATGGAATTGGTCTCAGTAGACAGGTATTAGTGCGGAGTCATTAGGGAGCTTTTAAAGGGGAGCGGGATAAGTTCATGGATGGGGATGAACGGTGGATGTAGGTAGTGTTAGGTGACAGGAACTACCACTGTAGGCCTCGCGGCCCTTGAGCTTCCTTATTTTCTTATGTTCTTAGGTTCTTAGTCTTCTACCCTCACCAGACACCCCCTGACACACACTGGTGAAAGGAATTATGAATGTGAGAGTGTGGGAAAAGATCACTGAAAAGTCTACCCTCACCAACACACCTGAAAACACACTGTGAAAGAATTATGAATGTGAAGAGTGTGGAAAAAAGTATGTTTGAATAGGAACTCAATCGACATATCTTCAGACATTCTGGCCTGAGAAATTCAAATGTGATGTCTGTGGGAAGCATTTCAAGACTAAGGCTGATATTTCTCGGCACATTCAATCCACTTTTGAGGTGGTGTGAGGTGGTGTGGACAAAGTGTGGGCCAGTGGTGTGCCGAGGCATGTGGGTGTGGCGTGTCCTGTGTGGGAGTGAAGTGGTGGTGGACAGTGTTGCCTGCCTGCCCACCTCCATGGCCTGGTAATGCCCCCAGCACTGTCTGGTGGGCAGTGCTGTAAATGGGTCTAGATTGTTCCATTCTTCTTTATGAGATACAATTATACATGGCGCAATGGGGGATAGAAATATTTATTGAACCCCTTTTATATATTATAAGTTGTCAGCAGAATCTGGTGTACAATGTTAAACAAAAAGAAATGATGAAAAATACAGGGAAAGGCCAATAAACATAAATGACATGACAGAGGTATACCAAACAAGGGATGCATAGGATGTGCCACACTCTGAAAGGCCAACTTATGGCCACACTACTTACAACCGCCAAATTTAACACATGATTACTGTGAACGGGAATTCCGTATTTAACGTCTTTATAAGATGCCACTTTTTCCCTAAAAAATCCCCTGAAAAACACTCTTTTGTGTCCTTCCAAGACAATGTTGTAGGAGGGTCACTTGGTAGGTATTCAAACTCGGCCTTTTATATCATGTAACTCAGTACTTATCTGTTACGGTATTTCAAATACCATAAGACATTCAATCAACTAATCTTGTCTTCACGCTGTGAGGTTACTGCGGTACTGTCTTAAACTAAGCCACTTAAAACTTCATAAGTATCTGTTGGGATCATCCCATTCATCTGTTTGCTTCATCATTTCAGTTTAACCCTTGAGACACAGAAAATATTTCCATTGTTAAAATTTGGATACCATCAATATTTTTTTTCGTGTATTATAAGCAATATTTGATAGATATGACATGTTTTAGTATCCTTGGTGGACTACAGCTCCGTCCAACTAACGCTCACCGGCAAAAGCCCGCGGGCACCCAGACTGTTGTCTACACAGCCAGGGCCTGCCTGCCCAGTCGAGGCGAGCGCTGGACAGCCATGCATCGTAGCCGTTCTCAGAAGACTGTGCGGGTACGACAACAATGCAAGCAAGAAATGAACCGAAAAAGCTAAAACTGTGCACCATAATCATTGCTAGGTGCCTGAAAAGAAAAAAGGCAAAGTGGAGAAAAATAAGTGGTGCAAAGACCGGCTAAGTTAAAAGAAAACAGTTTTGAATTCATGTTACGAATTTTTCGAGAATTGCAAGATGTAAATATGCGTGGCTTCATAAACTATGTGAAAATGGACCCAAGTAACATTCTATAAACTCCCTGCGAACGTAACACCATATATAGAAAAGCGGATACCAGAATGGAGGGCAGCATAACCTTTCTGACTTCTCTTTTTTTTCTCAGTTCCCGTCTGTGATGTTGTGGAGTTTTCCCGTCTGTGTTGTTGTTTTGGAGTTCCCGTCTGTGATGGTTGTGGAGTTTTCCGTCCTGTGGATTGGTTTGTGGAGTTCCCGTCTGTGATGGTTGGTGTAGTTTTTCCCGTCTTGTGATGGGTTGTGGAGTTACCCGTCTGTGATGGTTGTGGAGTTCCCGTCTGTGTTGGTTGTGGAGTTCCCGTCTGTGTTGGTTGTGGAGTTCCCGTCTGTGTTGGTTGTGGAGTTCCCGTCTGTGATGGTTGTGGAGTTCCCGTCTGTGATGGTTGTGGAGTTCCCGTCTGTGATGGTTGTGGAGTCCCGTCTGTGTTGGTTTGTGGAGTTTCCCGTTCTGTGTGGTTGTGAGTTCCCCGTCTGTGATGGTTGTGGAGTTCCCGTCTGTGATGGTTGTGGAGTTCCCGTCTGTGTTGGTTGTGGAGTTCCCGTCTGTGATGGTTGTGGAGTTCCCGTCTGTGATGGTTGTGGAGTTCCCGTCTGTGATGGTTGTGGAGTTCCCGTCTGTGATGGTTGTGGAGTTCCCGTCTGTGTTGGTTGTGGAGTTCCCGTCTGTGATGGTTGTGGAGTTCCCGTCTGTGATGGTTGTGGAGTTCCCGTCTGTGATGGTTGTGGAGTTCCCGTCTGTGATGGTTGTGGAGTTCCCGTCTGTGATGGTTGTGGAGTTCCCGTCTGTGATGGTTGTGGAGTTCCCTCTGTGAGGTGTGGAGTTCCCTTCTGTGGTTTTGGTTGTGGAGTGCCCGTCCTGTGATGGTTGTGGAGTTTTCCTCCTCTGTGTTGGTTTGGAGTTCCCGTCTGTGGATGGTTGTGGAGTTCCCGTCTGTTTTTGGTTGTGGAGTTCCCGTCTGTGTTGGTTGTGGAGTTCCCCGTCTGTGTTGGTTGTGGAGTTCCCTGTCTGTGTTGGGTGTGGAGTTCCCGTCTGTGATGGGTTGTGGAGTTTTCCGTCTGTGTTGGTTTGTGGAGTTTTTCCCGTCTGTGTTGCTGGAGTTCCCGCTGTGTTTGTTTGTGGAGTTCCCTCTGTGTTGGTTGTGGAGTTCCCGTCTGTGTTGGTTGTGGATTCCCGTCTGTGTTGGGTTTGTGGAGTTTCCCGTCTGTGTTGTTGTGGAGTTCCCGTCTGTGATGGTTGTGGAGTTCCCGTCTGTGTTGGTTGTGGAGTTCCCGTCTGTGATGGTTGTGGAGTTCCCGTCTGTGTTGGTTGTGGAGTTCCCGTCTGTGATGGTTGTGGAGTTCCCGTCTGTGTTGGTTGTGGAGTTCCCGTCTGTGATGGTTGTGGAGTTCCCGTCCTGTGTTGGGTGTGGAGTTCCGTCTGTGAATGTTTGTGGAGTTTCCCGTCTGTGATGGTTGCGGAGTTCCCGTCTGTGTTGGTTGCGGAGTACCCCGTCTTGTGTTGGGTGCGGAGTTGCCCGTCTGTGTTTGGTTGCGGAGATTTGTCTATTTTCTTTCTAAATCTCACCCACTGTCACGGGGGGAACACAAGCCTACATCTGCATTGCCTTTGCGATACTCTGGAAAGCAGCGTTTTTTGGTCTCTGTCCGCTGTATTGTCCATTGTTTCACTTTCCATAGGCACGGGGTGTTGCGATAAAGGTTCAATTAGGTGAAGGATCGCATTCTTGGACCACTGATTCCATGCTGTGCGGAGGGTGACATGATGTTCTGATGTAGGCGTAGTGTAAATTCCCCCCCCCCCCCCCCCCCTGACAAACTGACATCATGGCTCCAAGATCTGCATGAAACCTCGTATGTCTGGCAGCGACGCACTGCCGGGCAGTGCCTGGTGAAATCGCTCACCTACCATCCACAGGCTTTTACTTCATTTGCCCGTGGGCACAAGCGGTGGAGCCCGTCCACAGGCAGACTGCTCGCTTGTGCCGCGGGCCATTGCCGTTAGTGGTGGACGAGCTTAACTAATTGTATATAAGTTACTAACGTAATTTTTATTGGCTAACACATTTGTTTTTTAAGCCGGAAAAATCTGGGCGTGAAGGTTGATGAGGCTGATTTCGTTCTGGCAACTCCTGGCTGAAGTTATTAAGTGAAGCAAATTCTGTCTGTAATTATGTGATAATATTTGTGTATTTAGTAGTTTGTAATGTGGGAAGTTTCAGGCTGGTTCACACTGGCCCAAATTACCGAACAATGTGCAGGTTTTCCCCAGGGCAAAAATTGCAGCTAGTTGGCAGTGTGACGCAGCCTTTAGTCACATTTGGCGGGGGTAAGAAGTGTGACATCCAATGTGGCTATATTGTTGTTACCAACCCATCACTCTATGTT
>JACEEZ010021570.1:68731-131231 GCA_016584305.1 Chionoecetes opilio
GAGTGCTGGTGAGATCCACTACACCGGCACTAGCCTTTGTACCAATGCTGCCGGGAATTGCACAAAACAAGCCGGAGTGAAGGGAAAGCAGTCACCACGGTTACAGGGAGTTTCGTACCCAGGTTCTGTTTAGTTGTTTCGTGCCCAGATTATGTTAGGTGTTTCGTGCCCAGGTTTCTGTTAGTTGTTTCGTACCCGGTCTATTAGTTGTTTCGTACACTGATTTGAGTTTTTTCGTACATACCTGTTGTCGAATCGTAACTCTAGTAGTAAGTTTCAACTCTGAGCTGATCGTGTACGAAACGACTATAGTTTTCATATAGACTACGAAACAACTTGTTGGTGGCACGAATCTACTGGTGTACGAATCTACTGATGTACTAAACAACTGTGTACGAATTGACTGCACCCGTCACCACCACTACGGAGACAGTTGTTTGAATGGCGGGAGGAATGCTGGGCGCAGATTGGCGGGGCGGGGCGCTCCTGAGGTTCCTTGCTTCTCATTGACCAAACCTTAATGGCTTGGTCATACGTGAGGTTTCCCTGGTGAGGTTCGGGGGTTGGGGTGAGATATGATTAAACAAAGATTATTATAACCCTTGCTTTGTACCTGTGAGACCCGAACGTAATTTCCATGTATTTAGGTACCATTACACGATTTTAGTGAATATAACAACATTTTATAGATATGACCTGTTTAGTATCCTTGTCCCTACCGCAGATAACACTATAGTCCGCCAGTCACTTGCCCACTGGACTCAGGTTTCGCCAGGCACAATATATTAACAAATTTTAGCATCACTACTGACTTTTTATGTGCCCTGAAGACATGTAAGTTTGATGTTAAAAAAAACATAATATAAACTACTGTGCCTGTCTAAGTGGCAACTAAAAGTCTGTAGTGATGCTAAATTCGGTAATATAGTGTACCTGGCGACATTAGTGCCAGTGGCGAGTGACTGGCGACTATAAGTCGTATTTTGCGGCGTCCTTCGGAATTATAATATTATACTCCTTTAAGCTCCGCCCACTTTTTTTTTACTTTCTTGATTGAACTGCTAACCGAACATGACACACTCTCGCAGTTAAATTATACTTTTTTTTTTTCGGGAAAAAATACATTTCTTTTGGGTGTGGTGGAGTCTTCAAGATCCTGGCGACATCAGAGCGCGCGACATCATCCATTCTCAATCTGACATCATCCGTAAATGTTTATGTTTTCCCGTTAATTTCTCATCTCATTCAGTATTCATCCTCACTGGATACGGGATTTTTCTCACTCTGCGCCGACCCCGGCCGGATCGCCGCCATCACGCTTTTCAGGAGCTTATATCCTTTTGTAATCACGCTTACCGATTGACAAGCGGTCTTCGCCATCTGATAGCCCCAATTCAATCCCTATTTGTGCTTGACATGTTTTGTAACATCCGTGAGGGGTCATCAGGCGCGTGAAGGGTGTCAGACAATGTTTTCTTGCTATAGCTGAGAACGGCTGTAGACTAAGTTGAAATTTGGTGTGTGGTTTGAGAACCACCACCTAGCAATGTTCACACGGACAAACTCCGGGTTGACGCCGCACGTGCGCCAGTGCTCGCGTCGCTCGTCTTCGCCGATAAGGCTTCTTATTGGTAAAATAAAGATCATATGCAAATAATACTGTTTTTCAATTAGGCTAGTTTATGATACTTTGATGGCATGAATACAGCTACATATGGAAGTATATATTATATATATATATATATTATATACTATATATATATATATATATATATAGATATATATATATTATAATATATATATTATAGATATATATAATATATATATATATATATATATAGTATTAATGATCTCAAGATCCAGCTTATGAATAATTCAAATCCTGTCAGCGACATCTGAAATCACCTATTCGCCTCCTCGGCATGCATACATACCTCGGTCCGAATTTTCCGTTGATGTTTGTGGCTAGAGCGCAAAGCTGTTGTTGTTTGCTATAATATAATCAATACTTTTTAAAAATTTTTTAAAATATTCATGAGTGATATACATTGCAATAGAAATGTAATATATTTTGTATATATGGGTCATATCACACAAAGAGATTCCAGCGGATAATGAGCATCGCTTCAAGCGCATGCTTAAGCGTATGCCCCATCTTTTACCTTTGTACCCCAAAGAGAGTCTATTAGAAGCCAGCGCAGGCCACGATACCAACTTTCCTCAGTCTTAGTCAGCTGTGCCACAGTTTGGAGCTCGCTGAGCATCGCTCTCCCGTGTATTTAGTCAAGATTCATGAGGAATAGCAGGAAGATACTGCGGCACATCGTGAAATGGCTGTGTAGCAAATAGATATTTAAATATACATTTTTCCATAGTGCCCTATACCTTTCAGTTTGATATCAAGTCCCTCTATAAGTTAGAAACAATGCTAGTCCATCTAAGAGCTCAAACATTAGAATATCGATGTGTAATACTGACAATCACGCACGACTGCTTTTGCTGTGCCTTCACAGTGTCAAACCTTAAAGATATTCCTTGACTCGATAAGAGGTAATGAAGTGTACACACTTACTCCCGGCAACATCTAGATAGTGCTTTTGGCAGCGCGACAAATCGTATTTTTGTGATGGCCAGCAGGGGCTGGATGTTCGAACGTTCGTAACTTTCCGCCTCTTAAGATCATCTTAGAGTGTTCTTAGCGGCCATCTTAGATCTTGTGGCTACGACACACCACACAAATGGTGTTTTCAAAGGATCGTCCGAATGTTCCTTAGCTCCGATGATGCGATCTTCAAGCCGTCCGTTTCGTTCCGACCATGAGGAATGGAACACGAGCTGACTGTCGCTTGTAAATCAGATGAAAAATTTTGTTGAAATTATCCACTAAAACAGCTCGCTAATTATGAGAAAGGTATTAATTTTGATGGTGGAATTTGGCGCCTACCAGGCGGAGGCGACACCACGAATAAAATTTCCCCTATTATATATTAGTTACAGATTTGGGTATAAATTAAGATGTATTTAGATATAGTAATACATTTTGGTGAATTCACCTATAATACCACAATTATCAAAGGATTAAATAATATAGAATTGTGAGAAACTCCACTTATAGAGGAAAATTATTGGAACGCTCCAGCTTGATTCTCCAGCTGTTCTTGAGAAGGAGTTGTATCAAGACATTAGTCACTGCGTTATCACCTACACTATGTAAGTTGGTGTCAGTCTTTGGCTTGTACACTAAGGTGTAGTCAAACCATCTTAATATTAAGTAAACTATAACCGATCAATCGGTTAAAGCTGGACAAAGTGGTACATATCACATATTTACGAGCCGCGCCAGGTAACTTGGAAAGTTACCCTTGGCACCGGCGCCGGCCTATCACTCTGCGCCGCCATGACCGTTGCCCCACACCAGCAGCTCTGCCATTCTGTTGTACCACAGCGTCTCCCCAATACTCCCTCAAGATAATGATCAAGCCTTCATATCCATCAACCCATCTGCCACTGCTGAGTAACCTTAGTTAGCGTCTAAATAGGGTGTCAGTGCATCTAGGTAGATTTTGGGTAATCGCAAGGTGAGTTCACGTTATAATATTATAATTTCAACGTTTGTTGTCGGTCCATCAGTCGATGGGCGATAATTTCAACAGATTTCATCAACCTTTGAGATTGTTAGCCAATCATAATGCAGTTATAATGTAAACAAATATCAGTGCCTCCCCAAGGGAAATATCTGAAGACTGCGACGTATGATCACTAATAACCTCCGGGCGCGTCCCCCACACAACCATTACAACTTATATCTCAATATAACCTAACCTGGTAAAATTCTAGTCCTTTCCTGCCCTTAGGGTCTCGCTAGAGGTTATTGGTAGGGTTTTGATAAGGTTTATAATGAGGTTAGGGTTAGTATTATTTGGGGGGTCATTTAGTGTTTTTAGGTGGGGTAAGGGGATGTTAAAGGGGGGAACCTCCCCCACTTTATATTACGTTTTTAGAGGTATCGGAAGGATCTGGAGGTCTGGAAAAAATAAAAACTAATATGGCGGGAAGGATTAATAATTTTAACCGTTTTATTAGCCAGCGCGAATAATTATATATGAATTGATGATTAATAGCTGCCACTTTTTACCCATTATAGTAAAATTTCGAAGTGGGCTTTCAACGATTTCGAGGCCGAAACTTAGTTTTCCTTGAATAGTGTTTGATGTGTAAATTGAATGAATATGGCACGCGTTTTTTGTCGAAAAATAAATTTGTTTACGGTAGGGTGGGATCCCCGCCCGCAACACGTGCCCCTTGTCACTCTGCCGTAGTAGTAAATGGAAACTTTGGTTTGCAAACAATGTTTCCCAACTTTTTCCCAAGGTTGCAAACAATGTTTTCTTAAAATGTTTCCGTCCAGATTCTTATTCATTATTCATTCATTGTACCATCGGAAATGGGGTTCAAATACTTAGACTGAAGAATCTACACGTAGATGTAGTAAGAATCATTTAGCGATACTTATAATGAAAAGGCTCGCATAGGACTCAATCTAATACCACCCATTTTACAGTGTGGTGAGTATTAATAGCTGGATATGATATTCCACTACACGAAATTCCATACCGCGATTACATTTCAGGAGTGGGTAGGTTTAAATGAAATCCGCATTTAGTGACATTTTAGTAGTGCCTTTGACTATATTTAGTTAGGTAGTGATTGCTGATATTCACACCCCAGCTTCCATGCACTCTGAATATTCATACGACTTGACATATCAGTAGCATGCTTAGTTGAAGAAAGGCCTGCTCTAGCCTATTTTTAGAATCTTACCCACAATCATTCTTTATCCTCTAACTCTAACTCTCTAAGTTTCCATTGAAATCATCATACTCCTTACCAACCTCTCATGTAGTGTCCTATCTTCTCAATTGCCCCCAATCACCATTCCTTTATCCCACATACCTTTAGGAAATATGCAGTTAACAATACTCCCATTGACCAATACTCTACCATTAAGTGTACCTACTCTTCTCAGACATCTTGCCCCAATCACACATTCCTTTATCCTCTACATACTCTTTAGGTAAATATGCAGTTTCAACCAATACTCCCTTTTGACCAATACTCTTCTGACATAACTGGGGGGCTACGCCCCCAAGACCCCTGCTAGTTAACTAATCTAACCCGGCATTGATTACGTAACCTAACCTCACTGGGGGGGGGTTGCCCCCCAGAT
The DNA here is from genome assembly GCA_016584305.1 of Chionoecetes opilio. Classification (NCBI taxonomy): domain Eukaryota; kingdom Metazoa; phylum Arthropoda; class Malacostraca; order Decapoda; family Majidae; genus Chionoecetes; species Chionoecetes opilio. Next base: position 73,959 of record JACEEZ010021570.1, read on the forward strand.
CCCCATGTGTTATTTTTCATTTCCGACAGCTTTTGTGTGGGTTAGAAAATACCTTATAATAAGAACGAAACGTTCAGGATACTTAAAACCACCCATTGGTTGTGTTGTATTGTATTGGTCTAACAAAACTGCATTACCTTTAGTATTTCACTTTTCCACCACAGTATCATGCATTCCACGCACTATACACCGGTGCTCGAATGTCTCTTATCTTTGCCTCTCCGTAGCATTGATAGAGGAGGATGCAGTCAGTTCGTACACAAGTTGTTTCGTACCAGTGATCGATCTTCGTAACCTAAAATTTTCGTAGTCTATATGAACTATAGTCGTTTCGTACACTCAGCTCAGAGTTTAACTTGATGACTAGAGTTACGAAACGACACACCAGGTATTGTACGAAAAAACTCAAAATCAGGTGTACGAAACAACTAACAAAACCTGGGTACGAAACACTTGTGTACGAAACTCCCTGTATGCTAGCTCATCGATCCTTCACTTGACTCATTCTTCCTATCTCATCCGTTCCTATTCTCCTCTTCACTTCCCGCATCTCCTCTCCCATATCATCTTCTCATACACTTCTAGCAAAACACATTTTTTTTAATTTGCACTTCACTCTTCCGTCACCTATAGGCATTCGGCAGCATACCATTCATTGCACTCTTATTTTAATTCACTTCCCCCTACAGCGTCCTGACCAACCATAAACAACTCAACATGAAATAAACAACTATATACATAACTTTATATGGCTTGTATATTAGAAAAACCTTCATCTGCGACCCTACGAACAGTGTGCGATGTCTCAGCACCTTAGCATCGGCAAACAAATACATCAAAGACGTTTGAAATACCTAAAGCGTAATTAGACAACAATCAATGATCTGGCGTACCGTCGAACAGGGCGGCTTGCTTTTNACTAAAAATTAAAATTTTTTTTTTTCATAGAGCGCAAGTAGAGTAGTGGTGTACAGTATACTGAGCCAAAAAAAAAATTGAATTCGTGAGTAGTAAGGTCTGTAGCGTACGTGAAACTCTCCTCCATATTAACCAAACCTGGGTAATGTAGCGTTGTTTGTTCCGATGACTACTGTTCACTCACTGTCCTATCAACATGAGAGACTAGTGTTCCTGTTTTGACCCAGGTCGCACTGCATTTATACTATGAGACAGAGAAGGAAGGGGGAATAACTTTAAGGTGCCCACCCTAATGCTGACGTGTGCACAGATGTATCCCGACAGCGGCCAGCAGGGTGGTCAGGTCACAGGTGGTGACCTTCAGGGCGATGAGGTGACCACGTAGAAGTGTGGGTGGGCGTGGCAGCGAGGACACGGCAGCAGCCAGTGGTCCATCGCCTTCGGGACATTCCTGCAGCAGGGCAGTGCGGGTCAGGGTGAGGTGCAGGCGGTGCAGGTGTGCAGTGAGTGTTGTGTGGCCCAGACGCAGGCGGGTGAGGGCGAGGTCAGGGGTCACCTCCAAGACGCGGGCTGTTGGTCTTATCCATGGGTGCGGGGAGGAGTGAATGGGTGGGGGAAGATGGGTAACGCGTGTGGGGTAATGGGTGAGTGAATGGGTGGGGGAAGATGGGTAACGCGTGTGGGGTAATGGGTGAGTGAATGGGTGGGGGAAGATGGGTAACGCGTGAGTGGAGGAATTCCTTCCCTTCTTTGATTCCTTATTTCTTTCCTCGTCAGTTCCTCTTCTGACTCTTCATCCCTCCAATTTCTTCCTCACTCCTTATTCCTCCTTTCCTTCTCTCATATCTCCTTCCTTCCCTCTCTCCCACCTTCCATTATCACCCCATCATCACCAAAAGGAGATGAGATTCCCCCTCGTTCTGCACGGGTGACTGTCAGAGCCCCCCTCTGCCGCTAGGATCGCTGCCGTCCATGAATTCAAAATGGCGCGCCATGTTAAATCACCCGAGTGACACCTCTCGTAGAAGCTCTCTGGTGTGAGGTAGGAAGTGTATTTTGTGTGGCTGTGGTGTATTATTATCCCTGTAGCCAGCTAGTATTAGAGAGGCCACCACTAGCTGAGGAGGAGTGTGGTATAATGGGGTTAATATAATGGGAATGGTGAGTGGTGGTGGGTGTGACGGAGGCATGACTTGTGACTCGCCTGTACACTTGTTGTGTACCTGCACAGTGCACAGGTAACAAGGTGTACACGTGTGTGTGTGCTGGGCTGTAACACTGCTGCGGGCTGTGGTGTCATGCAGCACACACACACAGGTGTACAAGGTTTACCCTCCTTTTTGTCAGCAGTCATGTGGTGGCGCCTCAAGGCAGGCGGGGCGTCACCCGGTGCATGGCTGGCTGGCTGGTCAGGCTGCCTCCAGCCTGGGACTTGCATCTATCCCAGGCTATTGGGCAGGGGGGGGGGGGGGGGGGCGTCACCCTTGCCTCCCTGCTGTCCCAGGGTGACGCCATGTGCTGCTGGCCTCTGCACACTGGCACTCAGGCCCAGGGGGTAAAATGCTATTGTAGTGCCCCCCTTATGGCTAGATGTTAATGTGAAGGGCTGCACAAACCTGGCCATTACGCTGCCACCACCCACAATAAGTGGGAAAAAAAGGTCTAAAGATTTAGAGAATATATGAGGATTACTGGGACTTAATGAACGACTCTGGTCGTTGGTTGGTCGTTAACAGGGTTGCTTTATAATCATCACGAACAGTAATCACATCACAGCTCTAATGGTTTCACCGAAAACACCAAGTAATAATAATAACACCCGGAATGACTAATTTCTCATCCGAGTTTGACACATTTACAAAAGTTCCAATACTCAGTTATTAGGTACTATACCTATCTACATAAATAAACAACGGAGCTACAATAGGGCCTCAGCTCTATATACTGGTGTCCAGGCTGGTCACCGCCTCCGCTCAGCTCAGCAACACACAAGTATCGCCGTCATCACACAGGTGGGTCAATTCAGGGTATCAACCAACACTCCGCTCGGCTCACTGTTCCAGGCACCAGACCCTGATAACATATCATAAGTTACAAGTCTGTCATGAACTAACCAATGCACTAGACATCCTTATAAGTACACCGTCACTCACATACCTTCTTGAGGGTTGCAGGGGAAACACTCCCTCCCCACGACTGTTCCACTCGGGTGTCGGGTTGAAGGAGATAAAGAGCGGCTGTCTACCTTCTCTCTTAACTTCTTCCCGTGACGTCACCAGTGACTACGAAACCATAAACATATGGCAGGAAACCTATATCCAAATGAATTGGGACTGAGGAGTGAAGAAAATTGTTATCATTTAATAACTGGCTATATATATATATATATATATATATATATATATATATATATATATATATATATATATATATATATATTACTTTACTCTCACCACTCAATGTAAACTGTTTCGTACCCAGGTTCTGTTAGTTGTTTCGTACACTGATTTGAGTTTTTTCGTACATACCTGGTGTCGAATCGTAACTCTAGTAGTAAAGTTCAACTCTGAGCTGATCGTGTACGAAACGACTATGGTTTCATATAGACTACGAAACAACTTTTTGGTGTACGAATCTACTGGTGTACGAATCTACTGATGTACGAAACAACTGGTGTACGAATTGACTGCACCCCGTCATCACCACTACAGAGACAAGTTGTTTGAATGGCGGGAGCTAGGGAATGCGGGGCGCAGATTGGCGGGGCGGGGCGCTCCTGGGGTTCCTTGCTCTCATTGGTCCAAACCTTAATGGCTGGTGACGTGAGGTTCCCTGGTGAGGTTTGGGGGTTGGGGTGAGATATGAATAAACAAAAGATTATTATAACCCTTGCTTTGTAACCTGTGAGACCCAGAACGTAATTTCCATTGTAATTTAGGTACTATTAGACGATTTTAGTGAATATAAGCAACATTTTATAGATATGACCTGTTTAGTATCCTTGTCCACTACCGCAGATAACACTATAGTCGCCAGTCACTTGCCACTGCACTAGTGTCGCCAGGCACAATATATTACAAATTTTTGCATCACTACAGACTTTTATGTGTCACTGAAGACATGTAGTGTGATGTACATAATATAAACTACTGTGCATGTCTCTTCAGTGGCACATAAAAGTCTGTAGTGATGCTAAAATTTATAATATATTGTTCCTGGCGACATTAGTGCAGTTGCGAGTGACTGGCGATTATAAGGCGTATTTTGTGGCGTCCATTCGGAATTATAATTATACTCTTTTAAGCTCCGCCCACTTTTTGTTTACTTTCTTGAGTGAACTGCTAACCGACATGACACACTCGCGGCAGTAAATTATACTTTTTTTCGGAAAAAATATATTCTTTTGGGTGTGGGTGGAGTCTTCAAGATCCTGGCGAATCAGAGCGCGCGCATGCATCCATTCTCATCTGACATCACCCCGTAAATGTTTATGTTTTCCATTAATTCTCATCTCATTCAGTATTCATCCTCACTGGATACGGGATTTTTCTCACATCTAGCGGCCGACCCGGCCGACCGACCGACCATCACGATTTTCAGGAGCTTATATCTTTGGAATCACGCTTCCGATTGACAAGCGGTCTTCGCCATCCGATAGCCCCATTCAATCCCTATTTGTGCTTGACATGTTTTGTCTCACGTGAGGGGTCAGCATGGTGTGTGCTGCGTGAGGGGTGTCAGACAATGTTATCTTGCTATAGCTGAGAAACGGCTGTACCGACTAAGTTGAAATTTGGTGTGTGGTTTGAGACCATACACCTAGCAATGTCACACAGGTCAAACTACGGGTGACGCCGCACGTGCGCACGTGCTCGGCTCGCTCGTCCTTCGCCGAATAAGGGGTCTTATTGGTAACATAAAGATCATATGCAAATAATACTGTTTTCAATTAGGCGTAGTTATGATACTTTGATGGCATGAATACAGCTACATATGGAAGTATATATATATATATATATATATATATATATATATATATATATATATATATATATATATATATATATATATATATATATATATATATATATATATATATATGAGCTCAATCAGCTTATGAATAATTAAATCCTGCAGCGACATCTGAAATCACATTCGCCTCCTCGGCATGCATACATACCGTCCGAATTTCCGTTGATGTTTGTGGCTAGAGCGGCAAAGCTGTTGTATGTTTGCTATAATATAATCAAATACTTAAATATATTCATGAGTGATAATACAATTGCAATAGAAATGTAATATATTTGTATATATGTCATATCACACAAAAGAGATGCCACGGAGATGAGCAGCGCATGCCACGCGCAGCTTAGCGTATGCTCCCATCTTTACCTTTGTACACCAAAGAGAGTCTATTAGAAGCCCAGCGCAGGCCACGAATACCAACATTTCCTCAGTCTGAGTCAGCTGTGCCACAGTTTGGAGCTCGCTGAGCATCGCTCTCCCACGTGTATTTAAGTCAAGATTCATGAGGAATAGCTAGGAAGATACTGCGGCACATCGTGAAATGGCTGTGTAGCAAATAGATATTTAAATAACATTTTCATAGTGCCCTATACATTTCAGTTTGATATCAAGTCCATCTATAAGTTAGAAAACAATGCTAGTCCATTCTAAGAGCTCAAAACAATTAGATATCGATGTGTAATACTGACAATCACGCTACGACTCTTTGCTGTGCCTTCAACAGTGTCAACCTTAACGATATTCCTTGAGCCTCGATAAGAGGTAATGAAGTGTACGACACTTACTCCCGGCAACATCTAGATAGTGCTTTGGCAGCGCTACAATCGTATTTTGTGATGGCAAGCAGGGGCTGGATGTTCGAACGTTCGTAACTTTCCGCCTCTAAGATCATCTTAGAGTGTTCTTAGCGGCCATCTTAGATCTTGGGCTACGAACACCACAAAAATGTGTTTTCAAAGGATCGTCCGAATGTTCTTAGCTCACGATGATGCGATCTTCAAGCTCGTTCCGTTTCGTTCCGACCATGAGGAATGGAACACAGCTGACTGTCGCTTGGTAAATCAGAGGAAAGATTTTGTGGAAATTATCCACTAAAACAGCTCTCTAATTATGAGAAAGGTATTAATTTGAATGGTGGAATTTGGCGCCTACCAGACGGAGGCGACACCACGAATAAAAATTCCACCTATGTATATATTGTTACAGATTTGGGTATAAATTAAGATGTATTTAGATATAGTAATATAATTTTGGTAATATTCACCTATAATACCACAATTAATCAAAGGATTAAAATAATATAAGAATTGTGAGGAAACTTCCACGTATAGGAGAAAATTATTGGAACGCTCCACGTGTAAGCTCCAGCTGTCTTGAGAAGGAGTTGTAGTCAAGACATTAGTCACGCGACCTACACTATGAAGTTGTAGTCAGTCTTTGATTGTACACTAAGGTGTAGTCAAACTCATCTTAATATTAGTAAACTATAACCGATCAATCGGTTAAAGCTGGACAAAGTGGTAAAACATCACAAGATACGAGCCGCGCCAGGTAACTTGGAAAGTTACCCTTGGCAACTCCGCCGGCCTATAACTCCGCGCCGCCATTACGTTGCCACAGCCAGCCGTTCTGCCATTCTGTGTACCACAACTTCTGTGTACCACCAATACTTCCTCAAGATAATGATCAAGCCTTCATATCATCAACCCATCTGCCACTGCTGAGTATACCTTAGTTAGCGTCTAAATAGGGTATCAGTGCAGCTTAGGTAGATTTTGGGTTAATCGCAAGGTGAGTTCACGTTAATTAATATTATAATTTCAACAGTTTGTTGTCGTCCATCAGTCGATGGGCGATAATTTCAACAGATTTCATCAACCTTTGAGATTGTTAGCCAATCATAATGCAGTTAGAATGTAAACAAATATCATGCCTCCCCAAGGGAAATATCTGAAGACTGAAGACGTATGCTCACTAATAACCTCCTGGCGAGTCCCCACACAACAAATTACAAACTTATAATCTCAATATAACCTAACCTGGTAAAATTCTAGTCCTTTCCTACCCTTAGGTCTCGCTAGGAGGTTATTGGTAGGGTTAGATAAGGTTATAATGAGGTTAGGTTAGTATTATTTTGGGGGGTCATTTAGGGTTTTAGGTGGGGTAAGGGGATGTTAAAGGGGGCAACTCCCCCACTTTATAATTACGTTTTAGAGGTATCTGAAGGGATCTGTGAAGGTCTGGAGAAAAATAAAAACTAATAAGGGCGGGAAAGGATTATAATTTTACCGTTTTAATTAGCCAGCGCGAATAATTATATATGAATTGAATGATTAATAGCTGCCACTTTTACCCAATTAGTAAAATTTCGGAAGTGGGCTTTCAACGATTTCGAGGCCGAAACTTAGTTTTCCTGAATAGTTTTGATGTGTATTGAATGATATGGCACTCGTTTTTGTCGGAAAATAAATTTTGTTTACAGGTATGGGGGGATCCCCGCCCCGCAAACCTTGCCCCACTTCTCACTGCCGTAGTATTGATGGAAACTTTGTTTGCAAACAATGTTTCCCAACTGTTTCCAAAGGTTGCAAACAATGTTTCTTAAATGTTTCCTGTCCAGATTCATTATTCATTATTATTCAATTGTACCATAGGAAATGGGGTTCAAAATACTTAGACTGAAGAAATCTACACGATGATGTAGGTAAGAATCCTAGGACTTTTGAAAGCCCACTACCAAACTAATACCCACCCATTTTAGGGTGGGTATTATTAATGGGATATATTATCCGAGTAACTAGACAATACCTGGAACTGTCGCCGATAGGAATTTTCGACGACAGGTGTTCCAATTTTTTTCGTCGGCGAGTGTTCCTATTTTACCCGTGTTTCTGTATTCAGGGATTAAATACCAGCAATAGCCTGAACAGTGAGGTTAGGTTAGGTTGGCCAGTTGACTATATGTCTAGGTAGGTTAGTGATTGAGCGGGGGTGATTCCCCCCCAGCTCAGCACCGAAATAATACCGACTTGACATATTACAGTAGTTGGATTAGGTTGAAATGAAAGCCTGCATTCTAGTGATTTTTATGTGCTTTAACCCCACAATTTCAGTGGTCGTGAACTTGCCTAGAATAACATCTCACTACCCCAGCTTCCATCATTGAACCATTCATTCAATACTTTCGCATTACTCACATACCATCTCTTAGAGATGGTAATCTCTTAATCACACATTCCTTTATCCTCTACATACTCTTTTAGGTAAATATGCAGTTTCAACCATTACTCCCTTTTGACCAATACTCTTCTGACATATCTGGGGGGGGCTATGCCCCCCAAGACCCCCTGCTAGTTAACTAATCTAACCCGGGCATTGATTACGTAACCTAACCTCACTGGGGGAGGTTTCGCCCCTCCAGATCCCCATGCGTTATTTTTTCATTTCCGACAGCTTTTGTGTGGGTTAGAAATAGTCCTTATAATAAGAACGAAACGTTCAGGATACTTAAAACCACCGATTGGTTGCGTTGTATTGTATTGGTCTAAACTGCACTTATACCTTTATGTATTTCACTTTTCCACCTACAGTATACATGCATTCCACGCACTAGTACACCGGTGCTCGAATGTCTCTTATCTTTGCCTCTCCGTAGCATTGATGAGAGGAGGATGCAGTCAGTTCGTACACAAGTTGTTTCGTACCCCAGTAGATTCGTACACCTATAAGTTGTTTCGTAGTCTATATGAAACTATAGTCGTTTCATACACTCAGCTCGGAGTTTAACTTGATGACTAGAGTTACGAAACGACACACCTGGTATGTACGAAAAAACAAAATCAGTGTACGAAACAACTAACAAAACCTGGGTACGAAACAATTTGTGTACGAAACTCCCTGTATTGCTAGTCCTTTCCTCCCCTAAACACACACATCAAGGTTACCTAGTTTATCTGCCGTTCCAGCACTCATTTTATGTAGAAATTTATATCACATACATATATTTAATAAGAGGTCTTACCTAATCAAAACCCATGTTCTATCTCATCTCGACACAATACCCCAACTAGTCAACTAACTAGGATACTTATCGGTGGATAGTGGGTTGAAATCGCTGTAGGCTTTTATCAATACTGCCTGTCCTGTGATCCGAAGTGGTCAGCGCGTGATCGAGGCCGCCTGTGAAGGACAGAGGTGGAGGGCTGGAGGCGGTGTGCTTTGATATGGGCGTCAGGGAGTTTTCATAACCCAGTTATCTTGACGTGGCGGATTGTTCTCTGTGTTGATTTTAACATGTCCTATTGGTTTATCACTTATATGTACAAAATGAACGTATGTACAAATCTCTTCATTATATTCAGAGAAGAGATGTTAATCCCGTGAGGGCTGGAAGTGTACTAAATTTCCAAGCCAGCGGCGGCGACCGGCCACACAAATGCCACCGACACGTGTCAATCGTCGGTGGCGAGAATCTAATGGGCAGCAGCCAATGACCGCGCTTCTAACCAAGGTGCTAATTATAAGGTGCAAATGTTTAATATTACTGGGAATGTTCAATTATTCTATCCCAGCACTTATCACTTACTCAAATTACCTTAATTATTACCCATTACCATTTTAATTATATATATATATATATATATATATATATATATATATATATATATATATATATATATATCCCTACGCACCCCTTATGACGAGCGGACAATACCTCTCTCACAAGGGGGGGGGAAACAAACCACCACTCTACCAATTATTGAGTGGGTGGTTGGTGGATAATTTCCACAACTGGGGGCCGGCGAAAACTGAAGTTCTGCTTCAGGTGACATCACCCCAGGCCACATAGCGCCGAACCTTTGAATAGTGGTTTCGGCACTTTGGTCTTTGGCTATTTTAAAATTAATACTCCTAATAGAGGTACATGTGACTATGCAGACATATACTTGATCGGGGGGAGAGTTATCTCCTGATGTTATAATATCCCCAGTGTAGTCCTCACCATTGACCTCAATTGGTTTTAGGATCTCTCTATCAGCGGGAAGTTCAGGGGGACCTAGATAGGAGACTAGTCTACCTTCAGATCTATTATAATTATTGAGAGATTTGAGGTAATATCTGACTGCCTGTTTACCATGGTTTATCCAAAATGTACACCTGATATCGGCTATTATTGTAGCCATTCCGCCATGTAATGAGTTCCTATGATATTCTTCCTCCAATAATTTAGTAAGATGATGGCGGTTGGGAATTAGTATGGGATGGCAGGTGGTATTTGGAAGATCAGCTTTTAAATTTTGTCCTCAACACCTAATTATGCCCTCATGATCTAGGTACAGACCTAATCATTTGGTCAATTTTTTCCTATGGGGGCTGGCTGAGGCCAAGAGCTGATATTCCTCAGGAAATACCTGCTTTTGTATTGTTCTGACCCAAAACTTCAAAGGATCAGAGTTATCCCTTTTAATGGATTTGAAGACTAAATTAGTAGTCTTGATTAGTTTGCTCGATAAGGAAAACCTTTCTATGTCTATCACAGGATCTGGGATCAATTCAGGTTCCCTTATTATATCTACAGATATGTCTGACTGAGTGGAAACCTGTATAGGCATATTATTACACTCTTTCAGCCAGGTAGGGCCTTTAAACCATAATCCTGTGTTCAATTTTGAGGTTATTATTTCCTCGCGACACATTATTATTAGGATTTTCATTAGTGGCGATGTATTGATTATGAACTAGAATACCACTTTCCTCTACTACCTCACTAATTGGTGTGGGCAAGAAAGTGGTTCCAATTTCGGTAATTAATAGGGGCTGTGCATGACTAGGAATACTCTTCTCTTGTTCGACAAGGTGAGTATGTGGGATGGGTCCCATTATTACCTTACCACCAGCGCTGGTGAACATAGAGACGTTATGTATTTTGATGACCTTCCTTAGGTAACGCCCAAAATAATCAGCGCCTATTATTAATTGGAAAGGACCATCAACGTCCTCGAAGGTATTACTAACTAGTTTAACACCATTATCCCTCAGCATTTCAGCTGACAGATTTGAGTCCATCATCAACATAAAAATCCTTTCTTATAAAGTTGGCTGCATCGGATCCACACTGACTCTCATAATCATCTGCAGCTTTCTTGAGTGCAGACTTGGCAACACTTGGAGATGGTATTATCACTGACAGATGTTATTATCACTGACTGGGTGATCCTAATTCTGTTTGAGGCAACCGAGCTCTTCTCATTTGGCCTTGAATGGTTTGCACTTTCTGATTCTCTGCTAAAGGAACTGGCATTCTGTAGGAGAGCATCACAATGGAGAGAAGTTGGATGGTATCCTTGGCAAATGTTGCAGCATTTTTTACTGCGGCAATCTTTCTTCCTGTGACCATATTTCAAGCATCCTCTACATAAGAAATTCTTCTGCACAAAATCAAACCTTGCATTGATGTCAAGTTTGTTCAAATCTTTGCACACATCTAGTTCATGTTCCTCCTGGCAAAGACGACAAAGTGGTTTTCTTATTGCTTGTGTTTTGTTATTTGTAGTCAATCTGTTACCTTCAGGTTTAGTTGTTGCCTTTATTTCTGCAGTTTCTGTCTTAAAGCTTCTACTTCCTGTTCTATTAGTATTAGCTGCACAGCTGTTGCCACCCTTAGGTGCAGCTGTTCTATTAGTATTGGCTGCACAGCTGTTGCCACCCTTAGGTGCAGCTGTACTATTAGTATTGGCTGCACAGCTGTTGCCACCCTTAGGTGCAGCTGTACTATTAGTATTGGCTGCACAGCTGTTGCCACCCTTAGGTGCAGCTGTACTATTAGTATTGGCTGCACAGCTGTTGCCACCCTTAGGTGCAGCTGTACTATTAGTATTGGCTGCACAGCTGTTGCCACCCTTAGGTGCAGCTGTACTATTAGTATTGGCTGCACAGCTGTTGCCACCCTTAGGTGCAGCTGTACTATTAGTATTGGCTGCACACGCTGTTGCCCCTTAGTGCAGCTGTTCTATTAGTATTGGCTGCACAGCTGTTGCCACCCTTAGGTGCAGCTGTTCTATTAGTATTGGCGCACAGCTGTTGCCACCCTTAGGTGCAGCTGTTCTATATTAGTATTGGCTGCACAGCTGTTGCCACCCTTAGGTGCAGCTGTACTATTAGTATTGGCTGCACAGCTGTTGCCACCCTTAGGTGCAGCTGTTCTATTAGTATTGGCTGCACAGCTGTTGCCACCCTTAGGTGCAGCTGTTCTATTAGTATTGGCTGCACAGCTGTTGCCACCCTTAGGTGCAGCTGTTCTATTAGTATTGGCTGCACAGCTGTTGCCACCCTTAGGTGCAGCTGTACTATTAGTATTGGCTGCACAGCTGTTGCCACCCTTAGATGCAGCTGTTATATTAGTATTGGCTGCACAGCTGTTGCCACCCTTAGGTGCAGCTGTTCTATTAGTATTGGCTGCACAGCTGTTGCCACCCTTAGGTGCAGCTGTTCTATTAGTATTGGCTGCACAGCTGTTGCCACCCTTAGGTGCAGCTGTTCTATTAGTATTGGCTGCACAGCTGTTGCCACCCTTAGGTGCAGCTGTTCTATTAGTATTGGCTGCACAGCTGTTGCCACCCTTAGGTGCAGCTGTACTATTAGTATTGGCTGCACAGCTGTTGCCACCCTTAGGTGCAGCTGTTCTATTAGTATTGGCTGCACAGCTGTTGCCACCTTAGGTGCAGCTGTTCTATTAGTATTGGCTGCACAGCTGTTGCCACCCTTAGGTGCAGCTGTTCTATTAGTATTGGCTGCACAGCTGTTGCCACCCTTAGGTGCAGCTGTACTATTAGTATTGGGCTGCACAGCTGTTGCCACCCTTAGGTGCAGCTGTTCTATTAGTATTGGCTGCACAGCTGTTGCCACCCTTAGGTGCAGCTGTACTATTAGTATTGGCTGCCACAGCTGTTGCCACCCTTAGGTGCAGCTGTTCTATTAGTATTGGCTGCACAGCTGTTGCCACCCTTAGGTGCAGCTGTTCTATTAGTATTGGCTGCACACGCGTTACCCATCTTCCCCCACCCATTCACTCACCCATTACCCCACACGCGTTTCCCATCTTCCCCCACCCACTCACTCACCCATTACCCCACACGCGTTACCCATCTTCCCCCAGCGGGAGTGACACCTCTCGGTAAAAGCTCTCTGCTCACACTCGCCTTTGTTGACTTCATCTTGCGATCTTGAACCTGAGCTTGAGTTGTCAATGGCTTGACAAAGAATTTCCAACAAATATATATCTTGTTTTGCATCGTGAGGACTGGCCAAGGGCAGAAGGAAAGCATGAGATAAATTCAAGAAATTCCCATTTACTGCCAGTCCCCATGTAAGCTAGTAAGTAACTAGACAACTGTTGACCAAGCGGATATATCAGTTTGGTCTACCTATAGCGCGTTTTCGCGACCGCTCTGGCCCGGTCTGGACTGGGCTAGTCCCGGGCGGCCACTGTTTTTGCGAGGCGGATTGGACCGGGCTGGAACGGGCGAGACTGGGCCAGGCCAGCGAGCAGGACCACCTGGACTATGTGGGGAGAACTGGCGCATGCGCACTACAGTTCCAGCGAGGAAGACGACCAGGAGCTTCTCGTGCTGCTGATAAGACATGAAACACCATGATGGCCGCTTTGCTCGCTGCCAATAATGTTATCTTCGGAAATTTGTTTTTTTCCAATNTATAAGGCTTTTTTTAATTTAACTAGATTGTTCTCAAAAATACCCGCATGTGATCCAATTAATTGATTAGGCTTGTATCATCACAATTTGACCTTTTGCATCTCGCTCAGGCATAATCAGGGCATAACTACGAAAATTCGGTGACCCCCGCCCCCAACTGGCCATGGCTGCCGTATTCTGTATATGTTCTAATACCCACCACTGATCGGATCTTAGAATATGTCCTTAGACCCTTCTATGTGGCATCAGAATGTCCCTTAGCCCCGCTTGCCTAGTGCCCTCACCATTTACAGATACCTAGCTACGCCACTGGGCCAGACTGGCAGACTTGGTTAGACACACCAATGCAGACTGTCTAAGTCTGTCTTGTATGGCAGTCTGCATCACAAATCTGTCATCACTCCCTTGGCTGTCACACTTTCTGCCTTCCCGCCCGCATATTTTCCAACTCTATGCTATAGTTAATGCTAGTATGTGGTTTCCGAGTAATGACGTTTGACTGTAACGCTCCAAAACTAACCATAGGATTTTCTCGAAAGTACCTTCATTGTGATTCCCACACACAAATTTACCAATTTACCTTACTTACCAATCCGTGTTTTGGAGAAGTGCCAGGTCCTCCTGCTGAACCTGAGGCTCTGCTAACACCTGTTCATCCACCTCGTACTCTGGCTCAAACATATAGGGCTGGGATCCCCTGACTATCTGAGGTTCGTTTTCCTCATATACGCGACCAGCGTCATTTAGTTCGGTCTCAGATTGAGCTTCGTACTCTAATTCTGTCACAGTGACAGATTCACTGTCTGACACTGAAGTACAATCGCTCATCATAACATTTGCCGACAGGTGTTACAGATGTTTACATTGGAGCCTCCCTATTCTGACGTCATCAATAACAGTCGTAGCCCAGTTGGAGGGAAGATTTTTTTTTTCGCGCGCTTTTTACAAAAGTCGTATTTTTACGGAAATAAGGCCTGGAAATTAATTATTTTTGGTGGATTAGGTGTTTTGAATGTGCATTCAACATAATTAGGCAAAAAAAAAATGGGTCTGGACGACTACTTTAAAGCTTCTACTTCCTGTTCTATTAGTATTGGCTGCACAGCTGTTGCCACCCTTAGGTGCAGCTGTTCTATTAGTATTGGCTGCACAGCTGTTGCCACCCTTAGGTGCAGCTGTTCTATTAGTATTGGCTGCACAGCTGTTGCCACCCTTAGGTGCAGCTGTTCTATTAGTATTGGCTGCACAGCTGTTGCCACCCTTAGGTGCAGCTGTTCTATTAGTATTGGCTGCACAGCTGTTGCCACCCTTAGGTGCAGCTGTTCTATTAGTATTGGCTGCACAGCTGTTGCCACCCTTAGGTGCAGCTGTTCTATTAGTATTGGCTGCACAGCTGTTGCCACCCTTAGGTGCAGCTGTTCTATTAGTATTGGCTGCACAGCTGTTGCTACCCTTAGGTGCAGCTGTTCTATTAGTATTGGCTGCACAGCTGTTGCCACCCTTAGGTGCAGCTGTTCTATTAGTATTGGCTGCACAGCTGTTGCCACCCTTAGGTGCAGCTGTTCTATTAGTATTGGCTGCACAGCTGTTGTCACCCTTAGGTGCAGCTGTTCTATTAGTATTGGCTGCACAGCTGTTGCCACCCTTAAGTGCAGCTGTTCTATTAGTATTGGCTGCACAGCTGTTGCCACCCTTAGGTGCAGCTGTTCTATTAGTATTGGCTGCACAGCTGTTGCCACCCTTAGGTGCAGCTGTTCTATTAGTATTGGCTGCACAGCTGTTGCCACCCTTAGGTGCAGCTGTTCTATTAGTATTGGCTGCACAGCTGTTGCCACCCTTAGGTGCAGCTGTTCTATTAGTATTGGCTGCACAGCTGCTGCCACCCTTAGGTGCAGTGTTCTATTAGTATTGGCTGCACAGCTGTTGCCACCCTTAGGTGCAGCTGTTCTATTAGTATTGGCTGCACAGCTGTTGCCACCCTTAGGTACAGCTGTTCTATTAGTATTGGCTGCACAGCTGTTGCCACCCTTAGGTGCAGCTGTTCTATTAGTATTGGTCCCACAGCTGTTGCCACCCTTAGGTGCAGCTGTTCTATTAGTATTGGCTGCCACAGCGTCCACCCTTAGGTGCAGCTGTTCTATTAGTATTGGCTGCACAGCTGTTGCCACCCTTAGGTGCAGCTGTTCTATTAGTATTGGCTGCACAGCTGTTGCCACCCTTAGGTGCAGTGTTCTATTAGTATTGGCTGCACAGCTGTTGCCACCCTTAGGTGCAGCTGTTCTATTAGTATGGCTGCACAGCTGTTGCCACCCTTAGGTGCAGCTGTTCTATTAGTATTGGCTGCACAGCTGTTGCCACCCTTAGTGCAGCTGTTCTATTAGTATTGGCTGCACAGCTGTTGCCACCCTTAGGTGCAGCTGTTCTATTAGTATTGGCTGCACAGCTGTTGCCACCCTTAGGTGCAGCTGTTCTATTAGTATTGGCTGCACAGCTGTTGCTACCCTTAGGTGCAGCTGTTCTATTAGTTTTGGGCCCTGCACAGCTGTTGCCACCCTTAGGTGCAGCTGTTCTATTAGTATTGGCTGCACAGCTGTTGCCACCCTTAGGTGCAGCTGTTCTATTAGTATTGGCTGCACAGCTGTTGCCACCCTTAGGTGCAGCTGTTTTTATATTATTGGCTGCACAGCTTTTTGCTACCCTTAGGTGCAGCTGTTCTATTAGTATTGGCTGCACAGCTGTTGCCACCCTTAGGTGCAGCTGTTCTATATTATTGGCTGCACAGCTGTTGCCACCCTTAGGTGCAGCTGTTCTATTAGTATTGGCTGCACAGCTGTTGCCACCCTTAGGTTTGCAGCTGCTCTATTAGTATTGGCTGCACAGCTGTTGCCACCCTTAGGTGCAGCTGTTCTATTAGTATTTGCTGCACAGCTGTTGCCACCCTTAGGTGCAGCTGTTCTATTAGTATTGGCTGCACAGCTGTTGCCACCCTTAGGTGCAGCTGTTTTATTAGTATTGGCTGCACAGCTGTTGCCACCCTTAGGTGCAGCTGTTCTATTAGTATTGGCTGCACAGCTGTTGCCACCCTTAGGTGCAGCTGTTCTATTAGTATTGGCTGCACAGCTGTTGCCACCCTTAGGTGCAGCTGTTCTATTAGTATTGGCTGCACAGCTGTTGCCACCCTTAGGTGCAGCTGTTCTATTAGTATTGGCTGCACAGCTGTTGCTACCCTTAGGTGCAGCTGTTCTATTAGTATTGGCTGCACAGCTGTTGCCACCCTTAGGTGCAGCTGTTCTATTAGTATTGGCTGCATAGCTGTTGTCACCCTTAGGTGCAGCTGTTCTATTAGTATTGGCTGCACAGCTGTTGCCACCCTTAGGTGCAGCTGTTCTATTAGTATTGGCTGCACAGCTGTTGCCACCCTTAGGTGCAGCTGTTCTATTAGTATTGGCTGCACAGCTGTTGCTGCCCTTAGGTGCAGCTGTTCTATTAGTATTGGCTGCACAGCTGTTGCCACCCTTAGGTGCAGCTGTTCTATTAGTATTGGCTGCACAGCTGTTGCCACCCTTAGGTGCAGCTGTTCTATTAGTATTGGCTGCACAGCTGTTGCCACCCTTAGGTGCAGCTGTTCTATTAGTATTGGCTGCATAGCTGTTGCCACCCTTAGGTGCAGCTGTTCTATTAGTATTGGCTGCATAGCTGTTGCCACCCTTAGGTGCAGCTGTTCTATTAGTATTGGCTGCATAGCTGTTGCCACCCTTAGGTGCAGCTGTTCTATTAGTATTGGCTGCACAGCTGTTGCCACCCTTAGGTGCAGC
This sequence comes from Chionoecetes opilio, assembly GCA_016584305.1. Classification (NCBI taxonomy): domain Eukaryota; kingdom Metazoa; phylum Arthropoda; class Malacostraca; order Decapoda; family Majidae; genus Chionoecetes; species Chionoecetes opilio. Next base: position 91,429 of record JACEEZ010021570.1, read on the forward strand.
TGTTCTATTAGTATTGGCTGCATAGCTGTTGCTACCCTTAGGTGCAGCTGTTCTATTAGTATTGGCTGCACAGCTGTTGCCACCCTTAGGTGCAGCTTTTCTATTAGTATTGGCTGCACAGCTGTTGCTGCCTTAGGGTAGCTGTTCTATTAGTATTGGCTCCCACAGCTGTTGCCACCCTTAGGTGCAGCTGTTCTATTAGTATTGGCTGCACAGCTGTTGCCACCCTTAGGTGCAGCTGTTCTATTAGTATTGGCTGCCACAGCTGTTGCCACCCTTAGGGGGCAGCTGTTCTATTAGTATTGGCTGCACAGCTGTTGCCACCCTTAGGTGCAGCTGTTCTATTAGTTTTGGCTGCACAGCTGTTGCCACCCTTAGGTGCAGCTGTTCTATTAGTATTGGCTGCCACAGCTGTTGCCACCCTTAGGTGCAGCTGTTCTATTAGTATTGGCTGCACAGCTGTTGCCACCCTTAGGTGCAGCTGTTCTATTAGTATGGCTGCACAGCTGTTGCCACCTTAGGTGCAGCTGTTCTATTAGTATTGGCTGCACAGCTGTTGCCACCCTTAGGTGCAGCTGTTCTATTAGTATTGGCTGCACAGCTGTTGCTACCCTTAGGTGCAGCTGTTCTATTAGTATTGGCTGCACAGCTGTTGCCACCCTTAGGTGCAGCTGTTCTATTAGTATTGGCTGCACAGCTGTTGCCACCCTTAGGTGCAGCTGTTCTATTAGTATTGGCTGCACAGCTGTTGCCACCCTTAGGTGCAGCTGTTCTATTAGTATTGGCTGCACAGCTGTTGCTACCCTTAGGTGCAGGTGTTTCTATTAGTATTGGCTGCACAGCTGTTGCCACCCTTAGGTGCAGCTGTTCTATTAGTATTGGCTGCACAGCTGTTGCCACCCTTAGGTGCAGCTGTTCTATTAGTATTGGCTGCACAGCTGTTGCCACCCTTAGGTGCAGCTGCTCTATTAGTATTGGCTGCACAGCTGTTGCCACCCTTAGGTGCAGCTGTTCTATTAGTATTGGCTGCACAGCTGTTGCCACCCTTAGGTGCAGCTGTTCTATTAGTATTGGCTGCACAGCTGTTGCCACCCTTAGGTGCAGCTGTTCTATTAGTATTGGCTCCCACAGCTGTTGCCACCCTTAGGTGCAGCTGTTCTATTAGTATTGGCTGCACAGCTGTTGCTGCCCTTAGGTGCAGCTGTTCTATTAGTATTGGCTGCACAGCTGTTGCCACCCTTAGGTGCAGCTGTTCTATTAGTATTGGCTGCACAGCTGTTGCCACCCTTAGGTGCAGCTGTTCTATTAGTATTGGCTGCACAGCTGTTGCCACCCTTAGGTGCAGCTGTTCTATTAGTATTGGCTGCACAGCTGTTGCTGCCCTTAGGTGCAGCTGTTCTATTAGTATTGGCTGCACAGCTGTTGCCACCCTTAGGTGCAGCTGTTCTATTAGTATTGGCTGCACAGCTGTTGCCACCCTTAGGTGCAGCTGTTCTATTAGTATTGGCTGCACAGCTTTTGCTGCCCTTAGGTGCAGCTGCAAAATTCCCTTGGCTGCTCAGATTACCCATAACTGCACTGTAAGATGAAACAGGGTTGCATGCCTTCATTGCCTCTTCTCGTATAAATCCACAAAATGTTTCATATGAAGGGCAGAAGCTATATCTTTTGTTATATTCATAAGCAACTGTGTTCCATTTTTCAAGTAGTGGAAGAGGTAATTTGAGCAACAGTTTCTGATTCTCCTCGGGATCATTTAAGACAGCCAATTGTGGCACACTGCTTGTTGAATTGCTTCAACATCTGTGGCAAATCTTCATAATAAGACGAGAAAGGGTCAGAGCAAAGGCTGGATGGGTTGTGTTCTTGGTTCTGCTTTATCTAGAATATTCTACAGCGCCCAATACATTGAAATTAAGAACCCTTGCTTACATCTAAATTCTACTTACAAACAAGTTTCTAGTATCTATAAATAAAATGACATCATAATTAACAGTAAACCAGTCACAATATATATATATAAGTATGTGATCAAAAATACTATCTTAAAATGGCGCACCATAGAAAACCAAGTTAAGGGCTGACTAATACAAAAACAAAATGTCAGACCTTTCTGTCGCTGGTTTCAACAAGGAGGAAGAGGCTACAACAACCTTACCTAGAGGAGGAAGAGGCTACAACAGCCTTACTTAGAGGAGGAAGAGGCTACAACCACCTTACCTAGAGGAGGAAGAGGCTACAACAACCTTACCTAGAGGAGGAAGAGGCTACAACAACCTTACTTAGAGGAGGAAGAGGCTACAACAACCTTACTTAGAGGAGGAAGAGGCTACAACAACCTTACTTAGAGGAGGAAAAGGCTACAACAACCTTACTTAGAGGAGGAAGAGGCTACAACAACCTTACCTAGAGGAGGAAGAGGCTACAACAACCTTACTTAGAGGAGGAAGAGGCTACAACAACCTTACCTAGAGGAGGAAGAGGCTACAACAACCTTACTTAGAGGAGGAAGAGGCTATAGTGGGGGAGTATTTGTTCGGAGAGGGGAATGTGGAAGAAGCAAAAAGAACAATCAACAGTTTTTGGATGACCAGAGAAAATAAGAAGAAAGAAAAAATAAGATGAATAAGAGAAGACAACAAAGTAAAGGACCCAGACGCAAGAAAAAAACACGTCGGGGGATCCGTTAAAAAAAAACCCCTGACAAAACTGAACAAAGCCTGAAAAGTAAATTTTATCTACCCAAAGTAAAATTGGATAAAAAGGGGGGTTTTCATTAGGCCGCAACTAGGGTTTACCATAGTTTATATGAACGTTTCATTTTCAGTTCTTTTTGGGTGGGGAGTCAGGCCTTTTTCAACGGCCTCCCTACTTTTTTCTTTTTGCTGTCTGGGCCCTTTAAATATTTCCTCTCTTATCTATTTATTAGTTCTTTTTTTTCTAAAAACAAATAAAAATTCAGTACCCTCGTTGTAAAAAAGCACACCGTAGATAACAGTGAAGTCGCACCACATAAAAGTCGCCAGGCCCAAAATTACAAATTTATAGCATTACTACTGATTTTTTTTGGCCCTAAAGATGTTACACAGTATTTTAAGGGCTGTGTAATCTCCCCGTTTCGGTTTTTTTTATGCTTTGTAGCTGCAAATATAACTTTTTTGCGCATTTTGCTTCACTTTTTTCTTCGCGCGATGACAAACAGTAAACAAGTAGTTTTTTTCAGGCGGCAGAACCAAAGACTTCCAATCTTTCAACTTGAATTAAATTTTATTTCACTTTGGGCAGAGGAATTTTTATATACCAGCCATCTTCCCGCGCTAATTAAAATAAGAACTTGTTTTATTTTACCTCTAATTTCCCTAATCCCCCAAGTGGGGCCACGGTTGCTTTTTAAAAATTACTAGCTGGCGACTTCATTTGTAGTAGGTATAGTGAGGCCCCACTGGGTTTTTTTATTTTTTTATTTTTGTTCATTTATACCCCTAATATGACCAATGAAATCAAAATGACACAGATTTTCCCAGATAGCCTCTTCTAACTGTCCTGAAATCATGGTGAGAAATGTAACTATAACGCCACCCAACGTCCGTAAATAAAAAAAAAAACGTAGAACTGGCGACTTCATGTTATCTACGGTGGCCGAAAAAGGGTTTACCATTATTTTTATATGAACGTTCAGCAGTACGTTGTGGGTCGGGACAGGCCTTTTTCAACGGCACTCCCTGACGTTTTTTCTTCTTGCGTCGGGTCTTTAATAGTTTTCTTCTTTTTATTCTTTTATTAGTTTTTTTCTTTTTCAAAACAACAAAATAAAACAGTTAGTACACCCGTTGTAAAAAAAAAATACTGAAGCTTGGCCCTGATTGTGGCCTGTTTTTTTATGTTGCTTTTTTAGAGTGGAGACCAGGGGCCCACCCTGGCCCACGTCCCCCTATTGACGTAGGCTGTGTAGGCTGTGTTGGTGTTGGTTTTTTTAGGCCCGTGGTTTTTGCGTGACGCTGTTGGTAAGCATAGAAAAGGACAATGTGGTGGTACAATGTGGGGGAGGGTGGAGCAAGGAGAGGGTGTGCACAGACTGCGGGTTCCCTGCGTGCGGGTTTTTTTGGGAAGTTTGGGTTTTTATTAGGTTTTTATTTTTTTTTTGGGCCCGTGTTTTCAGTTGGCCGTCACAGCTTTAGGGCCGCCCCAAGCTTTAGGCGCAGGATGGGAACTTTTTACCCACGGTCGAAACACCACCAAATAATATATTTCCAGATAAATATCGTCCACCTTTGGCAAATAGGGGGTAAGTTCTAGCGCCCTTTTCCCCGCCCTTATAAAGTCCTTTCCCCGCCCTTATTACAAAGGGGGGGGGGAAAGGACTCTAGAACTCTACCATTTTTTTGACCTAAGGTGTACGATCATTTATTTATCTGAAAATAAGATTTTCTGGTGGCTCGGTAACACGGGGGCTAAAAAAAAACACCCTGCGGCCTAAAGTGTTTTTTTAAAAAATCTTCAAAAAACAAAAGGGGCCCCCACGCAAGGGGACCCACATTTTGGCTCTACGTATTGACTGCCTTAAAACTCTGGTTAGTTGAAATGAGGCTGGCCACTTTGCCTACAGGGCCCGATATAATTTCAGGTTCTTGAAAAAAACGAAGTTCAGCTTTTATTTTTAAAGGGGGTAATAAGGGAAGAGTTGCGGGGGGTCTTTTTTCAAAAGACACGACTTTTTTCTTGGCCTACAATAGGGGCTTTTTCTAATGGCGATAGTTTCATTTTGCGAAAAAAAAAAAAAAAAAAAAAAAAAAAAAAAAAAACGCCTTACTTGCCCTTAGCCCAAAAGACACCAGCCCAAACAGGGTGTGGGCCCCGCGGGCGGGAGCAGGGTTCGGGCAGCGCGTGGTTTCTCTTGTGTGCTGACGTCACCACTGTTGCAGGTGCTGAGGTCACAGCCCCCAAGCCGGCTGCTCCCCCCGCCATTCCCCGGGCTCGCCCCGCCAAACTTTTTGGTTCAAATCTACTGGTGTAAGAAAAAATTGGTACGAATTCACCCCGGAGGAACTGTCGCCGAGGGGTCTGTCAGTTCGTACACAAGCTTTTTTTCGTACACCAGTAATTCGTACACCAAAAAAATTTTTTTCTTTAGTCTATATGAAACCATAGTTTTTTCGTACACTAGCTCAGAGTTGAACTTGTTTACTAAGTTAAAAAAACGCACCAGGAAAATGTACGAAAAAACTAAAAAACCTGGGTACGAAAACTTGTGTCGAAACTCCTGTAACCTCCTCCTCTTCCCCCTCTTCTTCCTATTTTTCCTCCTTATTTTGTATCTTAGGGACCATGCTAACGGGGTTTTTTTCCGTGTGTGTGTGGTGTGTGTGTTTTTTCATTCACCCATGGTCTTGTCCACGGCGCCAGGACTCGCGATCCCCAGTTTTTTTTGGGGAGGTTTAAATTTGGGCACCGTTTTTGGGCGGAAATATTGTTTTGTTTTGGCTTTGGGGCTTCTGCTGTTGCCCCCCCCTCCCGGCCCCCCCCCGCATCTCCCCCCCGTAATGGTGTTGGGGTATTACCGATCTCATTTTGGGTGGACGAAACTATTTTTTTTCGGGGGTTTTTTTATTTTTGAATGAATCTGCGACCTTTCTGCGAAAAATTTTTAAATTTTTTTTTTAAAGGGGTAGAAAAAGGTAATGTTTTTTTTTTTTTTTTTTTTTTTTTTTTTTTTTATAGTTAGGAAAAGTTAAGTTAGGTAAAGGTTGGGTTTGGGTTTGGGTTTAAGGTAAAGGTTAATTAGGTATAATTTAGGTTAGGTAGGGGGTTGGCTAGGAAAGGGTTAGGTTGGGTAAGGTAAAGGTTAAGTTATGAAAGTTAGGTTAGGTAGGGGTTGGTTGGGTATGGGTAAAGTTTAGGTTATTTTTCGGGTTCAATTTTTTTTTTCATTTATAAAGAAAAAAAAAAAAAAAAAAAATAATTGTGACGAAACGGTTAGCAATTCTTAAAAACACAAAAAAAACTCACCAAAAAAAAAATAATTTCGTCCCCCAAAGTGAGTTCGGGTGTTCATCTAGAAATTTCCCCAGTTTTTAGTTTTGATGGTTTCTTGATATCAAATTTTGTGAAGCAAAGCCCACCTCAAACCCCTAACCGTTTTTATCCCTAACCTAACCAAACCTTTTTTTGGTTTAAAACCCTTTTTTTTTTATTTTTTTTTTGGGGGGGGGGTAGTAATATGGTTGGGGGAGTTTCGTACACAAGTTTTTTTTCGTCCCCGGTTTTTTTTTCCTTTTTCGTACCTATTTTGAGTTTTTTCGTACATCCCTGGGCCCCGATTCGAAACTGTAGTCGGGTTAAACTCTGAGCTGAGGTACAAACGACTAGGGGTTTTTCTATAGACCCAAAAACTATTTTTTGGTGTACGAAACAACTTGTGTACAACTCTGCACCCCGGGGAAAACTGTCGCCGAGGGTGCGTCAGTTGTCACAAGTTTTTCGACCCATGGGTTTTACCCCAAAAAAGTTGTTTCGTATCTATAAAAAAACCGGTCTTTCGTACACTCAGCTCAAGTTGACTTGACACAAGGGGGTTTACAAAATGACACCAGGTATGTACAAAAAAAACTAAAAATTGGGTAGAAAAAACAAACAAAACCTGGGTACAAAACAACTTGGTGAAAGTTTAAATTAAAAATAAGGGAATAATATTTACCCCCCTAGAGTGTTTGTCAGCCCTGCAGCGCGTCTTAAAAAGCATTCTCCTGAGGGGTTCAAAAGGGGTAAAAAAAAGGGCCCGGACAGTGTGCGCTGTTTTTTGGTCCTCAGGTTTTGCCCAGGAAAAAAGACATGAGTTTCCCTGTTTTCCCCCCGCCCCCCCGAACAGTCACCCCTTGGTAGCCGAGGCTGCAGCCCCCCTTCCCCCGCCCCTTCACATAAAATCACCACCCCAGAAGTGAGAGGGTTTTTTTAAAATGGCAGGCACGGGCCAGAACAATGCGGGCGCCCACCCTGGGTTTTCTAAGAAAGTTCCCCAGGGCCAGTTTCTGGGTTTTGTAAAATTTCCCCTTTTTTTGGACTGGGTTATATAATTTTATTTCCTGGTAAAGTTTTTTGTGCTTTTTTTGATGGGGAACATTGTTACAAACGGCAACCCCTTTGGGTTTGGTGATGAGAAAAAAAAAATAAAAAAAACCTTCTTTGGTTTCTGGGAAAAAAAAAATACCTCCATCGAATAAGCACTAATTTTAGGGCCCAAAAAAAAAAATCATGTCTCAGAAGATGAGCACGCATTCGTCCTTTTTACCATCTGTTCCCCATGGCGGGTTTTTTGCTCACGCCAACCTTTTTCGCCTTTGTCCCGTTTTTACCCCCACAGTTTCCCCCCTGATCCTTATTCTTTAGGCAACTTTGGGGATCCTTAAAGTCGTCTTTTACCGCCTGGGAAACTAATGAGCAGTTCCATTAAGTCACGAGATTTTCCGGGGGTGGGCTCCATACCTTGCCCTTTCTTGTTTCTGACCAAAGACCAAAGACCCCAAAACAGGGGGTGGGCCCCGCAGGCAGGAGCAGAGTGTCGGGCAGCGCGTGGGTCTCTTGTGTGACTGTCACCATGTTGCAGGTGCTGAGGGCACGTAACCGGTGCTCCGCCGGCACTGCCGGCTCGCCCCGGCTCCCCCCGGGGTTTCCCGCGGACCGGCCGTCCGTTGCTGCCGAACTTGCTGGGGTGGAGCTGTGGGGCCCGGGCAGCAGCCTGAGTGGCCGGAGCAGCAGGATCATTCTGCCTCAGGGGGGGGAGGCACAGGCGTGATGGCAAGAATCACCCGGGGGCAGGCAGCTCAGGGCCCCAAAAGGACACACTGAACTGAAGGCAAAGTTGTGGGAAACTTTTCAAACAAAGTAAGCTGAGCACATTCCTTTACACACAGTGGGGTTAAGAAATTTAAAAATTTTGGAAATAAATGTGGGTATTTAAAAGTGGGGAAAATGGGAGTGTGGGAAAAATTTACTCAAAAAGTAACCTCACCAAAAAACACCCCGACCACAGTGGTGTTAAAAACTATGAAGCCTCGAGTGGGGAAAAAATTTACTACAAAGTCACACCTCACCGACACACCCTGACACACAGTGTGTTAAGAACTAGAAAGCCTCAGGTGGGAAAAGATTTACTCTAAAATCAAAATCACCACACACCCTTGACACACAGTGGTGTTAAGAACTATAAAGCCTCGAGTGTGGGGAAAAAGTTTTTACTCAAAAAGACCCCCACCAACACACCCTACACCGTGGTGTTAAGAACATGAAACCCGAGGTGGGAAAATATTTCTACAAATAAAACCCCACCAACACACCCCGATAACCCCTGGGTTAAGAATGGGTGCCTGGAGTGTGGGAAAGATTTACTACCAGTTCCCCAAATCAAAGAACACACCCTTTAGAACCCGGTATGAAATTTAGGTGATTTTTGTAGCTGTTTCTATACAAAGAGTGAAATTGCCAGGCACGTGAAGATCCACTTTTGAGGGGGTGTGTTTTGTGGGCAAGTGTGGTTGTACCCCCTGCCTTGGGGGTGTGCCTGTGGGCAAAAGGGGGTGGTGGTGGTGGTTTTAGGGTGTTACATGTGGGGGCAGCCGGGCCTTGGGTTTCTGTGAGGGATAAAAGGCCCCAGCTGCTGTTTGGGTTGGCAGGCAGGTGGACTTTCAATAAATTTGTGTGAACATTTTCATGACATTTCTCATCAAGCAAAGCTTTTAGAAATAACATTTTTGAAGCAGTGTGAGTCTTTTAGGTAAAGTTCATCACAATGTTGGTTTTTGATGCCTTTGGGATGTTTAGACAAACTGTCTATAACTATTGACGTTTTTATTTTCAGGTTTTTTAAACGGGAGTATGACGTCTTTCAAACGTCTAAAGTGACTTTCAAAAACGGGTGTTTACAGAGTAGGAGACAGAATTTTTTTTTTTTCATAAAACAGAATCATAAAATTCAAAATAAAATGATTTTTTTTCATGCTGGTTTCCTTTTTTACATTTTAAAATCCTCATATGTATCTCTTCTTTATATATTATATATATTATTATATATTATAAAATATTATAATATTATATTTTATTAATAATTTAAAAAATTTTTTTAGTAAAAAATAAATTTAAATAATATAAATTTAATACACTTTTACCTTAAAAGGGTATTTTATTTTTAGGGGAAAAACCTTAAACCCAGCCCTAAATAATAGTATATTGTTAAAAATAACCCCTTTAAAACCCTAAAATAATAAAAATTTTTAATATTTTTATATAAATAAAACCCTTTAAAAAAGCATTAAAATTTTAAAAAGAAATAATAATTATTAAATTATATATATTTATATTATTTTTATATATATATATTTTATATAAATAATAAAATATATATATAATATATATATAAATATATATTTTTATAATATATTATTAATTATATTAATATATATTATATAATATAATAATATAAATAATATTTTTAAATTTTATAATATATATAATAAAATATATATAAATTATTTATAATAAGTAAATTTAATTAAATTTAAAAATTTAATTTTAAAAAAATTAAATATATAATTTATATAAAATTTAATTTAATAATTTATTATTTTTAAATTTTATTTTATCTTGTTTTTAAGGCCCGGTTTTTTAACGGGGTTTGGGGTTTACGGGAAAACCCCTTGTTTTAAAAAAAAAAGCGGCAATAACATGCCAAGTTTTTGAAATGCCCAACTTTCCTTTTTTTTTTTTTTTTTTTTTTTTTTTTTTTTTTTTTTTAAATAAATTAAGGAAAACCTGCCGGCACCCCGGGGGGGGGGGCCAGCCGGCTATTTTTCCTTTTTGGGGGCCCTTTAAGGAATAAAAAATCTTTTTTTTTTTTTTTTTTTTTTTTTTTTTTTTTTTTTTTTTTTTTTTTTATATACATCAAAGGAACTGGCCAAGGGCACAACAAAAATGGGTAACACAAAGCCCGCTTAGTTGCCAGTCCCTATAAAGAAGACAGTAAGAGAATAAAATAAAAAAGAGGGGTGAGCCAATTTAGTTCGGGAGGTGTCTTGTTACTCTTCTTTTGAAAAGATGTAAGTCATAGGAAAGTGGAAAACTAGAAACAGGAAAAGAGTTCCAGAGTTTACCAGTGAAAGGGATGAAAGGGTTGCCAACCCTGCGTACCCCACCAAATTTGAACTAAATTTCTGCCGATTTTCTCAGTTTTTGAAATAATTATACCTAATTAATGCCTGGGTTATCCTGCTGAGTGCCCCGCACTCCTCGTCAGGATGGACAAGCTAGTCCTCGTGTCGCACGCCACCACCACGAACACACTCCTCTCTTATTTCACAGGATCTCTCTGACGAGCTCAAGCTAGCCCGTGGTCCTCCCTGCTGGAGGCCCGGAGAAAGAAAAAAAAAAAAATGCCTGGGTCGATTAGTGCCGTTGTTTTGAGGCTGCCGTTGTTTTAAATGCCGGTTAAATGAGGTTCTCCTGTATAAGGAAGGAGCCTGTGTTGCTAGTGATTTAGTGGTAGAAGGTGTGTATTGTTTAAAATAGTGACTATTAGTGTTATGGCGTGGCCGCTGCTACGTCTCCCTGTCACCTCAACAGTCAACACCCTAAATCACCCTTATCTAAGGTGACACGCAGTGCTACACTGACCTAAATAGTGACACATGCATAGAACTGCACCTCACAACCATATAATATTATTATATAATAATGAGCATTAGTCATGATAATAAGCAATACCTTTGACAGCCACGGCCTGCGTCTGGCTTGTAATCATTTGTTTACCTTTCACTAGCCAGACGGTGAGAGAAAACTTCAATATTTTAGGGATAACATCACTTTACGGGAGACTTTTTCTTCCTTTTTATCTCATTTTGAGGTGATTATAATGGCTCAAGATGCTGCTGCTGCTGCTGCTGCGGCCGTGCTGCCAGGCGTGGATGAGCGCATAGAAAGTATTTTCATATCTTTATTCATATGTATGAATAATAGCAATTAAAATGCGATTAAATGTCTACATTCACCTAGAATAATTATATTTCATAACATACCAAGCAGTAATGAGCGAGCCTGGATACTTACTACCTCTCCTAATACTACTCCCGTGCAGGCGTGGGCGAGTGTGCCAAATCCCTGATGTAGCGCCAGTCACTGTTTACCTCCCAACACAGTCTGGTTGTGTTTGTGATTATTTCTCATTTATTTCACAATGTGTAGGAGTGGACCAAATCCCTGATGCAGCGCCAGTCACTGTTTACCTCCCAACACAGCTACACGCTCTGGTTGTGTTTGTGATTATTTCTCATTTATTTCACAATTTTTCATGTGTTTTTCCTATATTTTCACACCCTTGGGAAAATAAAATACACTGGCATTAACGGACACTCGGCTTTAGCGGACTACTTCTCCCCCCTTTTAGTCCGTTAAAACGAGGGTCCACTGTATATATACGTTGGGGTATTTTGTGCAGGCTAGGAAAAAGTAAAATTTAACACTTTGTAGCTCCTCCCACTTGTTTTGAGTGCACAACTGCTTGCTACAAGTTACTTCTCGCCTGTCAGAAAGTCATGTTTTACTCTTTTGGGTGTGGGTGGAGCCTTGAAGGTCCTGGGGCATCAGAGCGGGCGTACCCTGCATTCTTATCTGACATGACCTCGTAAATGTAAAGGTTGATGTTTACCATGAATTCTCATCTCATTCAGTATTCATAGCACGAAGACCATATGCACATAATACTGTTTGCAGTTAGGTGTAGATATGATACTTTGATGGCATGTCTACAGCTACATATGGAAGTAGGAGCTCGTGAATAATTAAATCCTCCGGCGACATCTGAAATCTTGTCCGCATACTCGTCATGCATGCACACCGTCGGAATCTGCGTTGATGTTCTTGGCTAGCGCGGCAAAACTGTTGTATTTTTGCTGGAGTATTATCAAATACTTCAATATTTTCATGAGTGATATTACAATTGCAATAGAAATGTAATATAGTTGTTATACACTAAAACCCTTATAACTCGGCATTGTATAACTCGGCATTGTATAACTCGGCATTGTATAACTCGGCATTTGATATAACTCGGCAAGGCAAAGGCAAGTCGGCAAAAAATGATGTATCTTGTCATGTTGCCTTCTTATAACTGCATCTCTTTGCTTACACTGGGCATATCCTCAGTGGCATAAGTGTCAGCCTAGGCGCTGGTACCCGGCCTTGCTCTGTATCCCAGTGCTTGGCCGGGTCACACGCTCCCTGTTTCCGGCATCTTTTGGTATTTTGCTACCATTGGATGCCTGACACCGGCATCTCTTGGCAGCAAATGTGGAGTGGTGTATGATGGTCCTCCTGCCACCAGTACTGGCATCTTTGTTTACATCTTGGAGCAGCCCACGCTAGACTTGTAGGAACTACAGGCTGCCAGACCTGCCTCTCTGATACCTCGCATAGAGGTATTTTACGGCTTATAACTTATACGACGCTGCATCTCGGAAGACTTACTCCGATTTTGGAAAGAAATTTCTAAGAAAAAATCAATAGAAATAAACATATTTTCTCGTAAAATTTCCATTTTTTTCTGTGTAGGCTTTTTGTTGTGAGCTTTGTCGGTCAGGATAGCATTATCTTAGGCCTAGTATAGCTTGTGTGTAGTGTTGTTTTGTTTTGTTTCCTTTTGTTTGTGTTTTTCTGTACAGGAGCAGCCGGGTCAAAGGCCTGGCCTATGAAGGATAGGCCACCTGTAATATCAAGATCTAGATCAAGTATCGCTTCGTACCAGGTCCTCTCATCTCCTCCTCCTCCTCTCCTCTCCTCTATTCCTCCTACCGGCATATTGCATAACCCGGCATATTGCATAACCCTGCATATTGCATAACCCGGCATATTGCATAACCCTGCATATTGCATAACCCGACATATTGCATAACCCGGCATATTGCATAACCCGGCATATTGCATAACCCTGCATATTGCATAACCCGGCTTATTGCATAACCCGGCATATTGCATAACCCGGCATATTGCATAACCCTGCATATTGCTAAACCCTAGCATATTGCATAACCCTGCATATTGCATAACCCTGCATATTGCATAACCCTGCATATTGCATAACCCGGCATATTGCATAACCCTGCATATTGCATAACCCGGCATATTGCATAACCCGGCATATTGCATAACCCGGCATATTGCATAACCCTGCATATTGCATAACCCGGCATATTGCATAACCCGCATATTGCATAACCCGGCATATTGCATAACCCGGCATATTGCATAACCCTGCATATTGCATAACCCGGCATATTGCATAACCCGGCATATTGCATAACCCGGCATATTGCATAACCCTGCATATTGCATAACCCTGCATGTTGCATAACCCTGCATATTGCATAACCCTGCATATTGCATAACCCTGCATATTGCATAACCCGGCATATTGCATAACCCGGCATATTGCATAACCCGGCATATTGCATAACCCGGCATATTGCATAACCCTGCATATTGCATAACCCGGCATATTGCATAACCCTGCATATTGCATAACCCGGCATATTGCACGAACAAACCGGCATATTGCAGAACCCGGCATATGCAGAAACCCGGCATATTGCGAACCCGGCATATTGCAGAACCCGGCATATTGCAGAACCCGGCATATTGCAGAACCCGGCATATTGCATAACCCGGCATATTGCATAACCCTGCATATTGCATAACCCTGCATATTGCATAACCCTGCATATTGCATAACCCTGCATATTGCATAACCCTGCATATTGCATAACCCGGCATATTGCATAACCCTGCATATTGCATAACCCGGCATATTGCATAACCCGGCATATTGCATAACCCGGCATATTGCATAACCCTGCATATTGCATAACCCGGCATATTGCATAACCCGGCATATTGCATAACCCGGCATATTGCATAACCCGGCATATTGCATAACCCTGCATATTGCATAACCCGGCATATTGCATAACCGGCATATTGCATAACCCTGCATATTGCATAACCTGCATATTGCATAACCCTGCCATGTTGCATAACCCTGCATTATGCATAACCCTGCATATTGCATAACCCTGCATATTGCATAACCCGGCATATTGCATAACCCGGCATATTGCATAACCCGGCATATTGCATAACCCGGCATATTGCATAACCCTGCATATTGCATAACCCGGCATATTGCATAACCCGGCATATTGCATAACCCTGCATATTGCATAACCCGGCATATTGCATAACCCGGCATATTGCATAACCCGGCATATTGCAGAACCCGGCATATTGCAGAACCCGGCATATTGCAGAACCCGGCATATTGCAGAACCCGGCATATTGCAGAACCCGGCATATTGCAGAACCCGGCATATTGCAGAACCGGCATATTGCAGAACCCGGCATATTGCAGAACCCGGCATATTGCAGAAACCCGGCATATGCAGAACCCGGCATATTGCAGAACCCGCATATTGCAGAACCCGGCATATTGCAGAACCCGGCATATTTGCAGAACCCGGCATATTGCAGAACCCGGCATATTGCAGAACCCGGCATATTGCAGAACCCGGCATATTGCAGAACCCGGCATATTGCAGAACCCGGCATATTGCAGAACCCGGCATATTGCAGAACCCGGCATATTGCAGAACCCGGCATATTGCAGAACCCGGCATATTGCAGAACCGGCATATTGCAGAACCCGGCATATTGCAGAACCCGGCATATTGCAGAACGCGGCATATTGCAGAACCCGCATATTGCAGAACCCGGCATATTGCATAACTCGGCATATTGCAGAACCCAGCATATTATAACCCGGCATATTGCATAACCCGGCATATTGCAGAACCCGCATATTGCATAACCCAGCATATTCATAACCCGGCATATTGCATAACCCGGCATATTGCATAACCCGGCATATTGCATACCCGGCATATTGCATAACCCTGCATATTGCATAACCCTGCATATTGCATAACCCCAGCATATCATAACTCGGCATATTGCATAACCCGGCATATTGCATAACCCAGCATATTCATAACCCGGCATATTGCATAACCCGGCATATTGCATAACCCGGCATATTGCATAACCCTGCATATTGCATAACCCTGCATATTGCATAACCCTGCATATTGCATAACCGGCATATTGCATAACCCGGCATATTGCATAACCCTGCATATTGCATAACCCTGCATATTGCATAACCCTGCATATTGCATAACCCGGCATATGCATAACGCAGCATATTCATAACCCGGCATATTGCATAACCCGGCATATTGCAGAACTCGGCATATTGCATAACCCGGCATATTGCATAACCCTGCATATTGCATAACCCGGCATATTGCATAACTCGGCATATTGCATAACCCTGCATATTGCATAACCCGGCATATTGCAGAACCCGGCATATTGCATAACCCGGCATATTGCATAACCCGGCATATTGCATACCCGGCATATTGCAGAACCCTGCATATTGCATAACCCTGCATATTGCATAACCCTGCATATTGCATAACCCGGCATATTGCATAACCCGGCATATTGCATAACCCGGCATATTGCATAACCCGGCATATTGCATAACCCGGTATATTGCATAACCCTGCATATTGCATAACCCGACATATTGCATAACTCGGCATATTGCATAACCCTGCATATTGCATAACTCGGCATATTGCAGAACTCGGCATATTGCATAACCCGGCATATTGCATAACCCGGCATATTGCATAACCCGGCATATTGCATAACCCGGCATATTGCATAACCCGGCATATTGCATAACCCGGCATATTGCATAACCCGGCATATTGCATAACCCGGCATATTGCATAACCCGGCATATTGAATAACCCGGCAAGGCCAGAGCCGCTATCGAGCAGAGTTATAAGGTTTTTTTTTAGTGTATGTCCTATCACAACAAAGAGTCTTTTAGAAGCCCCATCGCAGGGCATGAATACCAACATTTCCTCAGTCTCTCTGGGCTCCAACACGATGTTGAGCCTCTCCAGACTCCACCACGACCAAGTGCCAACCTAAGACAAGATTCACGAGGAATAGGAGGCTGCGGCATTCCCAACCACAGATATCCTGGAAGTTATCAACACCACTCCATCATGTTGAGAGGAAGGAGGCATTTTTTTTTTTTTTACATATGTGCCTATAGCGCCTGTAGGCAGTGGTGACCCAGGGCTCGGATGGTAGGCTCTGGAGGCTCACTTGAGGGCTGTGATGGTTGGTCCTCACCCGTTGGTGGCGCAGGCAGGTTTCTTATAGTGACGCCTGTGAGGCTCATGCCGCCCCCCTGTGTCCTCCGATGCACTCGCAGTCGAAGGCAGAGTTGATGGGCAGGGCATGTGGGTGTTCTTAGGCCACTCGACGGTGCAGAAAGGTTTTGGGTTTCTTCGGGGATCGAACTCGGGTCACCGAGAACGCCAGTCGGAGACTCTAACCACTCCGCTACCGCCTCCCCAAATATTTACTACGTTAATACGGGAATACTATCAACCTAAGAGGGTGGTCAAGGGGTCAGGTGCATTAATTGGAGGATGAATCACAACCAGCATTCATGGAGCTTTATGCAAGGAATAATTGGTATATAAGGACACGGAGATGTAGGTACAGGACATACACACACGTCCATGTAACCATTAATTAAGGATCCTCCACGCGCATCGGGAAATGGCTGTTATAAATAAATATTCTATTAACGTTTTCATGGCGCCCTAACCTTTTCAGTTTGATATAAAGTCCATCTATAAGTTAGAAAACGATGCTAGGCCATTCTAAGTGCTCTAAACAATTAGATATCGATGTGTAGTACTGACAATCACGGTATAGACATTATTTTTACCATTGCATGAAATTCAATTAATATACAGAAAAAAATGTGAAAGAAAAGTATTGTCTGGCACTTCAGTTTTCCTACACAGGACCATTCAGAAGCCTAGGGCTATGATAGTATAGGGGTAATGGTAGTATATTTATACTATATTCATTGATTCATTTATATAATATTTATAATATACAAGTGTATTAATAGTGTGTGTATAGTATATATATATATATATATATATATATATATATATATATATATATATATATATATATATTATATATATATATATATATATATATTAATTATATATATATATAATTATATATATATATATATATATATATATATATATATATATATATATATATATATATATATATTATATATATATATATAATTATATATATATATATATATATATATATATATATATATATAATTATATATATATATATATATATATATATATATATATATATTATATATATAAATATTATATATATAATATATATATATATATATATATATATATATATATATATATATATATATATATATATATATATATATATATATATATATATTTATATATATAATATATATATATATATATATATATATATATTATATAATATATATATATATAATAATTGAGGCGCCGCGTGTAGAAAGGGAGCTAAGCGCCATTTTCTTGAAAATTGCTTTTATGGTACCAATCGACGCGTTGTCACATGCTCAATCCATTGGTGTCCCTTAGCACCTCATAGCTCCAAAGCTGTAAGGCTGAGAATTGAATCTTTCAGAATATTCATTTAGCATGGCACTCTTTTTTCCAGCCTCTTTGCAAGGGTGTTATGTCCGCGTCTGCATGAATTCAAGCCGCTTTGCAAGGGTGTTATGTCCACGTCTGCATGAATTCACTTTCTAGCTTGTGAGCTGCGGCCCCAGCCAATGAGAATGCAGCGTTGTGCGCCGCGGCGTTCTCATTGGCTTGCGCTGCCACCCTCACCACCCACGCGCCGCAATATGGCAGCTTGTAAACAGATGTGCGAGGTTCGGACGTCTCCTGCTATACTTGCGCTAATTTCTCCAAATTTCTCCCAAAGAAGTAAGTAAATCTGCATAAATCCTTTTTATAATAATAGACATCGGCAGGAAGGTTTTGGTATAAGTTTTCATATGGTATTAGTGCATATTGATGGGGAAAAGTGGTGGTGTGTCGGTTTGACGCTAAGGCGCATGACCATAATAGACCACAATAGACCACAATATACCACACATGACCAATACTAGAGGGGACATGGGGCCTGTGTGGAGTAGGGGGAGGCCCGAGGAGTGCTGCTTGCAAGTTTCATCAATGCGTAGGTGCGTAGCTGAAGCTCATCTTGGAAAAGCGTCACCCTCATTAATGTCCAAGAATTGTGCTTTACTGTCTATTACCGAGGTGAAATCTATGATTTTATTATTAAACACAGTGTACTGGGACGTTTTGGAAACATTTATGAGACGGTAAGTGGTTTACTGGGTGGTAAAGTGTTCGTAAAATGCCTTCGGCGATGGCCCTGTGATTCATTTTATGGTAGAAAATAGGTTAACCCTTTCACGCACGAAAAGTTTAATAAGTTTTTTCGGCCACTGCGACATCAGTCTGGGGCTCTCTACGAGGCTGCGCGTAATAGCCGACTCTGCGGCGAATGTTTTGGTTATGTTATCAATTTCAACCACGATTATTCTTTTTTCCTGGCATTATTATAAAATTATATCGTTGGTTTCGCAAGATATTATTCTGCTTTATGAAAGACAAAAATAACAAGAAATACATGTAAATAGCGGAGTTTAACGACTTAGAAAAAACATTGAGTAAAGAGAAATAAGAAATATTTACGTTCACCACTTCGTAGCTCGATATTTCCTGAGTCAACTTTGTATGGCTTATATGCCAATAAGAGCGGAATTTTATGAGGATTCCAACGCTACCATTAGAATTTTCATATGGCCAGTAGTTCTTGAGAAAATCTTAGAAAGATTCTGATGAGATGAGAAAAATGAGAAAGTAAAATGTTATAAGAAATATAAAATGTTTTACACCGTAAAAAAAGTAGGCATGCTTCTACTGTTACACTTTTTTTTTACTTACCTGAAGTAGGACCAATGGTTCTGGAATATTGGGAAATGGTATGAATTACTTGAAACACTAAAATTTTGACATTTTTATTGGTTTATTTGGTGTTTGGGTACCTTTTTGGTCATTTTTGCAACTTTTTGAAGTGGATATTTTTGCTGAAGTGCACTTAACACTTAAAGGAGCACTTTTAAAATTATTGCTGTATTACCCACTGTTATACCACTGTTTGAATATGCTTTGGTGAAAGTTTCATGAAAATCTATCGAACCGTTTTGAAATGGCACTGTTTTGAAAATCGCCAAACTTTGAAGGCGATTTTCTCAGCTTTTTGAAAATGGCGCTTAGCCCCCTTTCTACATATATATATATATATATATATATATATATATATATATATATATATATATATATATATATATATATATATATATATATATATATATATATGCTCCTGCGCCTCTCACTTTATGCTCCTGCGCCTCTCACTTTATGCTCCTGCGCCTCTCACTTTATGCTCCTGTGCCTCTCACTTTATGCTCCTGCGCCTCTCACTTTATGCTCCTGCGCCTCTCACTTTATGCTCCTGCGCCTCTCACTTTATGCTCCTGTGCCTCTCACTTTATGCTCCTGTGCCTCTCGACCTTAATTTCATGTGTGTGTTTTCAGCGTAATGCGAGTGATTTGTTGATGGTGGTGCAGAGGGCAAGGCAGCTGACAGGGGAGCCGGGGTGTGTCTGCTGGAGGCCTGACACACACGCTACAAGGCGGGACTCATGGACGGCAGGCAGACTCTTGCTTCTATGAGGTGAGAGGCTTGTTGGAGGGTAAAGATAAGAAGAATGATGAGGATAAAAGTAAGATAAGGAAGCAAAGTAAAAAACCCATTAGTATGTAGGAGTTTTATGTTGTTTTGTGCTCTGTATGAGAATAATAATAAGATTGATTGATTGATTTAAAACTACCTTTATGCGTTAGAGGCTTGATGGAGAGTAAGATAATGTAGATCAAAGATGAACAGATATAAAATAAGATAAGAAGCTTGTTATTGATGATAAGAGTGATTGATTTAATGCCAAAAAGGGGGAAATGATACATTAATGATGAGAATAACAATGAGCACTTATGAGGTGAGGAGAGGCTTGTTGGAGAAGAGTAATGATAAGATTGGTTTGATATAATGGCAAAAAGATTCTAATGCAGACTCTTTCCTTGATGAGGTGAGGGAGGAGCCTTGTTGGAGAATAATAGTAAGAATAATAAGGATATGAATAATTTGAATATGATGGAAAGTAAAGCAGAGAAAGTAAAGCAGAATAAATACTTTTCGGAGTCGGAAAAAGTAAGGAAGGAAAGTAAAAATACCAATGTTTATGTAGTAATCCGGACACCCCCCCCCCCTCTCTCCTCTCTCTCCTCTCTCTCTATCTCTCCTCTCTCTCTCCTTCTCTCTCTCTCTCTCTCTCTCTCTCTCTCTCTCTCTCTCTCTCTCTCTCTCTCTCTCTCTTCTCTCTCTCTCTCTCTCTCTCTCCCTCTCCTCCCTCCCCTCCCTCCCTCCCTCCCTCCCTCCCTCCCTCTTCTCTCTCTCTTCTCTCTTTCTCTCCCTCCCTCCCTCCTCCCTCCCTCCTCCCTCCCTCCCTCCCTCCCCTCCCTCCCTCCCTCCCTCTCTCTCTCTCTTTCTTTCTCTCCCTCCCTCCCTCCCCTCCCTCCCTCCCTCCTCCCTCTCTCTCTCTCTCTCTCTCTCGCTCTCTCTCTCTCTCTCTCTTCTCTCTCTCTCTCTCTACTCTCTCTTCTCTCTCTCTCTATCTCTCTCTCTCTCTCTCTTCTCTCTCTCTCTCTCTCTCTCTCTCTCTCTCTCTCTCTCCCTCCCTCCCTCCCTCCCTCCCTCCCTCCCTCCCTCCCTCCCTCTCTCTCTCTCTCTCTCTCTCTCCTCTCTCTCTCTTCTCTCCCTCCCTCCCTCCCTCCCTCCCTCCCTCCCTCCCTCCTCCCTCTCTCTCTCTCTCTCTCTTTCTTTCCCCTCCCTCCCTCCCTCCCTCCCTCCCTCCCTCCCTCTCTCTCTCTCTCTCTCTCTCTCTCATCTCTCTCTCTCCTCTCTCTCTCTCTCTCTCTCTCTCTCTCTCTCTCTCTCTCTCTATCTCTCTCTCTCTCTCTCTCTCTCTCTCTCTCTCAATGTATACCTCTGGACATGAGTGATAGATTTCAGAAACCTTCATTTTAATGCACCCTAAAATCTTTCCTTTCATTTCTTTTTATTAATATATATATATATATATATATATATATATATATCAGTATTTTTTATATATATTACTTATGTCCTTTACAGTAAACATTTCTCGCCCCTTTTCCTCCCATCCTTCAGCACTCCTCCCATTGCAGTGTCCTCAATCTCCTTAAGTTACAGTGTATTGTTTTGTATTGTTTGCTATCACCTGTGTCCTTTACAGTAAGTATTTGTCCCCCTTGCAGCATCTGTCGGCGTGTGTCCCTCACTCTTCTCGCACGCTTAGGGTGGGGTGGGGTCACACCGAACCCCGATCACCGTACGAAGGCTACAACGCGAAAATTAATTCAAATTTCGCGCCACCATGCCACCACGGATGCAGCGCCACCCTCAGTGAACTACATGCGAGCAACAGGGTAGACTTCATGACTAAGAGGTAGGGTGGGGTGGGGTCACTCCGAACGGGGGGGATCACAGTCAAAAATTTATAAAAAACCTTAAATGACCCTTATTATCTGAGTTAAGTATTCATGAGGGTACCATAGGTGGGCCTACGCATAGGCCATACCAACCTCACACACTCCTATCTCATAGCTCACACTCCTCTCATGTCACGCTCCTCCCCAACCCTCTGCACACCCTGTCAAGCTCCTCCCCAACCCTCTGCACACCCTGTCAATCTCCTCCCCAACCCTCTGCACACCCTGTCACGCTCCTCCCCAACCCTCTGCACACCCTGTCACGCTCCACCCCAACCCTCTGCACACCCTGTCACGCTCCACCCCAACCCTCTGCACACCCTGTCACGCTCCACCCCAACCCTCTGCACACCCTGTCACGCTCCTCCCCAACCCTCTGCACACCCTGTCACGCTCCTCCCCAACCCTCTGCACACCCTGTCACGCTCCTCCCCAACCCTCTGCACACCCTGTCACGCTCCTCCCCAACCCTCTGCACACCCTGTCACGCTCTTCCCCAACCCTCTGCACACCCTGTCACGCTCCTCCCCACCCTCTGCACACCCTGTCACTCTCCTCCCCAACCCTCTGCACACCCTGTCACGCTCCTCCCCAACCCTCTGCACACCCTGTCACGCTCCTCCCAACCCTCTGCACACCCTGTCACGCTCCACCCCAACCCTCTGCACACCCTGTCACGCTCCTCCCCAACCCTTGCACACCCTGTCACGCTCCTCCCCAACCCTCTGCACACCCTGTCGCGCTCCTCCCCAACCCTCTGCACACCCTGTCACGCTCCTCCCCAACCCTCTGCACACCCTGTCACGCTCCTCCCCAACCCTCTGCACACCCTGTCACGCTCCACCCCAACCCTCTGCACACCCTGTCACGCTCCACCCCAACCCTCTGCACACCCTGTCAAGCTCCTCCCCACCCTCTGCACACCCTGTCACGCTCCTCCCCAAACCCTCTGCACACCCTGTCAAGCTCCTCCCCAACCCTCTGCACACCCTGTCACGTTCCTCCCCAACCCTCTGCACACCCTGTCACGCTCCTCCCCAACCCTCTGCACATGCTCACCCTGTCACGCTCCTCCCCAACCCTCTGCACACCCTGTCACGCTCCACCCCAACCCTCTGCACACCCTGTCAAGTTCCTCCCCAACCCTCTGCACACCCTGTCACGCTCCTCCCCAACCCTCTGCACACCCTGTCAAGTTCCTCCCCAACCCTCTGCACACCCTGTCGCGCTCCACCCCAACCCTCTGCACACCCTGTCAAGTTCCTCCCCAACCCTCTGCACACCCTGTCACGCTCCTCCCCAACCCTCTGCACACCCTGTCAAGCTCCTCTCACTGTCCAACATGTCCTAATATCCTGCCCTCATCTCACTCCTGCCCGTTCCAGTTCCTTCCCTCATTTGTCCTCCCTTTCCCGACCTCCCTGTCTTGCGGACATTCTCCCGGAATCCCCCTCCTTCTCCCTGGAAAATGTAACCTCCTTCCTCCAACACATCCACATCCTACATCTGATCTCACCATCCTGCTGTAACATTCCGTTCTTTCCCCTTCCCTCATCGTTTCACTATTATTCTTTAACCCTGACCCTTGATATGCTTTGCCATAGTGCCATATGACCTCTGATGTCTGGCACATTCACCTTTTTAGGCATTAAATCAATCAATCCCTCACTCTTCTTAAGGGCAGAGACACTCCTTGAGCTGGCCGAGATCTTGCAGGCCTTCATAAGTGTGCCTCAGGTCTCAGCTCAGTGTGCCTCAGGTCAGGGAGTCCTTGTGTGGTCACTGTAGACTACAAGGGTTAGCAACAGTGTGGTGTTGTAATATATATTCTATTAGCAGCAGTGTTGTTAACCCCTTCACACCCAGATCTTGCCTTGGCTATATAAAATCGTCTGATGTTAGCCATAAAATTACAAAAAGTAACTAAATATACCAAATTAGTTAGTGGACAAGGATACTAAACAGGTCATAGCTATAAAATATTGCTTATATTCACAAAAAATTGTCTAATGGTACCCAAATTACAATGGCAATTACGTTCTGGGCCTCAAGGGTAAGAGTGTAATTGTGTTATTTTACGTTTGCTACTAGAGACAAGTTAGTGTGATTTAAAATGAGTGTTATGAAAGGAGTGAAAACAATGTGTTATCGTAATACTATCTTAATCCCATATTGTCCTAGACTCACAGAATTATTGGCGTCTTATATTTGCTATTTTGAGATGTTGAGTTCAGTGCCATGTCAGGAAGTCAAACCATTTATTAATAGCTACATACTAACTTAATCATATATTATTATAGTTATTTCCCTATTTCCAGTGTGTTACAGACAGCATTCAGAAAACAATGTCATATATACCATCTGAAATCATCTCTTACCATAACTATTTCTCCCTTTCCAGAGTGTGAGTGAGGGCCTGCAGCTGAGCCTGTGTGACGCCTCCTTCCTCTGCGTGGCCCTGCTCACCGCCGCCAAGAACCCCTTCCTCAGGAACCTTCAGGTGGAGCCGTGCCTCAGACCCATCAAGGCCGCCCTGCTGGTGAGTCAATGGCCTGCGCTTTCTTGCTTATGTGGAGACTAGACTCGCCACACGTTAAGTTGGCAAAAATTACCCCTCTCACTCCCCCCTTCCGAAGGCACGGGATTGGCCGAGGTGTTGGGGCTTCAGGGCGGAACTTGGAGTAAGGCATTCTCAGCCAACACCTCAGCCCATGCCGTGCGTTGGGAAGGGGGGGAGGGAAGGGGCCACATTTTAGCCAACCTGACGTGCGGCCAGTCTAGGGAGAATCAGGGCAACGGTATTCTATTTTCCTAACTAGTCTCACCTTACAAAAGATTGTCTCAGGGAAACTATTATTATACTTTCATTTTCAAGTTTGTTTTTTCCATTCATATTATTTCCATGGTTGTTCTTTCAGTAAGTTAGTAGTACAGTAGTTACTTTGTTCAGATTGCAGACTCGGTATTTCTATAATGTTGTGTTATAAGTGAGTAGTAGTTACTTTGTTCAGATTGCAGACTCGGTATTTCTATAATGTTGTGTAATAAGTGAGTAGTAGTTACTTTGTTCAGATTGCAGACTCAGTATTTCTATAATGTTGTGTAATAAGTGAGTAGTAGTTACTTTGTTCAGATTGCAGACTCAGTATTTCTATAATGTTGTGTAATAAGTGAGTAGTAGTTACTTTGTTCAGATTGCAGACTCAGTATTTCTATAATGTTGTGTAATAAGTGAGTAGTAGTTACTTTGTTCAGATTGCAGACTCGGTATTTCTATAATGTTGTGTCACATATCAAGAGGCAGATTCAGCCTTAAAAATCTGATTTCTAACTGCTAACATTTGATTGTCAATGTAATTTATAATTGATAAATATTTATTTGTTAATATATACATAATAAATGATCATTTACTAGTTATCCAATATAATAATCAAGGCATCTTATAATTGAATATTTCCTTTACATCTTAAAATAGCAAAAAGAGAAAAAAACTGCTTAAAATATAAAAAAAGCAGAAAACCTGCTCAAAGTACCAAAAAAATGCCTAAAAAAAGTGTTAAAACTGCTTAAAATAAAAAAAAAAGCAAAAAACCTGCTCAAAGTACCAAAAAAATGCCTACAAAAGTGTGTTAAGTCATAAATGCCTCGAAGACTCCCCGGAGAAACACCACAAAAGCAAGAACAGTCCATGAAAAATCACCAAGTATTCCTCAGTTTTTATTCATTTCAAAAACTTTCCTACATGGGTAACAGTATCAGTAATCAGTAATGCATGAGGGCAGCAATAGTATCTTGCCAAACAAATGTCTAACTAACACCGGAACAAGAAATATATCAGCGGCAGGCAATCCCTCGTAGCTGCCGGGGCGGAAAGTCTGTGTTTCCATACCAGGATCTCGGCGAAGACCCGTGGTGGCGCAGGCAGGATTGTTATAGTGACACCTGTGATTAGAGGCTCATGCCGCCCCCCTGTGTCCTCCCAGGCACTCGCCATCGAAGGTAGAGTTGATGGGCAGGGCATGTGGGTGTTCTTAGGCCACTCCACGGTGCAGAAATATTTTTAAAGTGGATTTATGGGTCCCACTCTGGATCTAACTCTGGTCTTGGAGAACGCCACCCGGTGACGCTAACCACTCTGCTACCGCCTCCCCAACTGTTGGTTCCCGGGGGTGTAGGCTGCTGCTGTCCTTGCAGCCCTGTGGAAGAGAAACAGGAGTCTAGAATGTGCACTAAGTGACACAGCATTGTATACTTCACACAATAAATCCTGCCTCCTAGAAATGCTTCATTAATGTTTCAAAGTGGCCTACGTTAACCACTGAAGATTCCTTGTAAAAAATAATTCTATGCAATTGCTACAAACAACCGTGGGAGAAATAGGAGTCTGAAATGTGCACCGAATGAGACGGCTAACGTGACACTAAATAGTTACTCCTAGAAATGATTTATCTCATTTTCAGCAAACTCTACACTAAATAGTTACTCCTAGAAATGATTCATCTCATTTTCAGCAAACTCTACACTAAATAGTTACTCCTAGAAATTATTCATCTCATTTTCAGCAAACTCTACACTAAATAGTTACTCCTAGAAATGATTTATCTCATTTTCAGCAAACTCTACACTAAATAGTTACTCCTAGAAATGATTCATCTCATTTTCAGCAAACTCTACACTAAATAGTTACTCCTAGAAATTATTCATCTCATTTTCAGCAAACTCTACACTAAATAGTTACTCTTAGAAATGATTCATCTCATTATCAGCAAACTTTACACTAAATAGTTACTCTTAGAAATGATTCATCTCATTATCAGCAAACTCTACACTAAATAGTTACTCCTAGAAATGATTCATCTCATTTTCAGCAAACTCTACACTAAATAGTTACTCCTAGAAATGATTCATCTCATTTTCAGCAAACTCTACACTAAATAGTTACTCCTAGAAATGATTCATCTCATTTTCAGCAAACTCTACACTAAATAGTTACTCTTAGAAATGATTCATCTCATTTTCAGCAAACTCTACACTAAATAGTTACTCTTAGAAATGATTCATCTCATTATC
This sequence comes from Chionoecetes opilio, assembly GCA_016584305.1. Lineage (NCBI taxonomy): Eukaryota > Metazoa > Arthropoda > Malacostraca > Decapoda > Majidae > Chionoecetes > Chionoecetes opilio. The sequence continues at coordinate 118,222 of JACEEZ010021570.1, forward strand.
AGCAAACTCTACACTAAATAGTTACTCTTAGAAATGATTCATCTCATTTTCAGCAAACTTTACACTAAATAGTTACTCCTAGAAATGATTCATCTCATTTTCAGCAAACTCTACACTAAATAGTTACTCCTAGAAATGATTCATCTCATTTTCAGCAAACTCTACACTAAATAGTTACTCTTAGAAATGATTCATCTCATTTTCAGCAAACTCTACACTAAATAGTTACTCTTAGAAATGATTCATCTCATTTTCAGCAAACTTTACGAAACATAAATACTCTTCTATAGAAACTATTTTTTTTTTTAAGTGGCTTACATATTCTTCTTTCTGTTTAAAGTCAGATTTAACCTAATATCTGATATTTAACATATTTCACCTAATATCTGATGAGGTTAGACGGCCGATGACACGCTTCCAACTATCTCTATCCGAGTGAAGTTAAGTCATACTTGTAAAAATGGACTCTGCAATTGCTACAAAAACTAAAGCCGTGGCAATTGACTTCAATGTTCATGCATATTTATATTGCGGGAAGGAGGACTGAAGGGGAAGCAGATGGAGTTTTACTAAGGCCCGGTTCACACTTCACGTTTTTGCTGTCCGTAGTCTACGTGCATCTTGTCATCAGTGACTCACAGTACGTCACAGTGACGTCACTCCCTGCCTGTGTAGTGTGAACACAGGCTCCCCGCGACCACCACATTGCTGGAGCAGTGATCACGTCACCCACCTTGAGACGCGAGTCTCGGCTCACATTATTCGGAGCCACGTGGCTGCGGGAGTGGCGGGGCGCCGTCACGGTGACGCCACTGATCGCCACGCCCACGTAGACGCGGACAGCAAATACGTGTAGTGGGAACCCCGCCGTAGACTGCATTTTTTTCAATTATGCACTTAAAGGTTTATTTTATACTATACTAAGCTTCAAATAATAGGGTTTTTTTTTACACCAAGTTTCTTCAAATAATAGCTTTTATTTTATACTATGTAAGCTTCTTCAAATAATAATACTTATAACCGAGTGCTGTAGAATACCTGTATTATTATAATTATACACACACACTGTAGCTACATGCATTGCTCTAGTGTGCCTGTCAGGAAGGGCATCCGGGGCCTAAAACTCATGCCGCACATTTGAATGATTAACGCCGACACTAACACTGGCAGCGTGTCATTGGCCGTCTGACCTCACGACACAATGAGAGTATCTGACGTTAAACAGAAAGATGAGATGATGGCGTGGGTTTATTGAGTGGGCAGTGAATGGAGTGTTCCCATCATCATAAGTCTAGTGATGACCCATGTATGTGCTCGTAAGTACCTCAATCTCTGCTTAGTGTTGAGGGCTGTTGTATTGACCTGTCCTCCCAAACCTCCCGCCTTGATTTTTCTTATCAGGAGGCGAGGGGTTCCAGATCACAAATAAATACAATGCCTAACAATCAGGAGAGGTGTCAATGCTTATAAAGGATATACTGTACACTCGTGATCACTGGACAACAATTGTGATAATGCTAACGGAGAACTGCTTCCCCACTAAATAAACCAAAGTATACTGATAAAACAGGTATTGATTATTATTGCACCACTCAAATTATTAGATATATATTATATTTGAAAAGGATTATTCAGTTATCCTTTGTTATTGCATGTCATGATTTGTAGATTGTGTTAGAAGGAGGTGGAGAGAGTTATACCACTCTTTGCCATCACCCAAAATATCATAGTTTCATGTCTTAGTCTAACAGCTTGTTGGCCACAGATATTTGAGTGCAGTCTTGCTTTCATTACCCAACACTACACACACCTGACACCTTAATACCCCACACACCTGTAGGTTAGTCACAGATAGCGGCAGGTCACTCGTAGCGTTGTCACTTTCTCTGATCAACAGCACGGCCGGAACACCACCTCCTCACTGCCACACAGGACCCTGTAGGCAGGGCAAGGCATCACTCACAGGCACACACCAAACAGTGGCACCTAGACACACACGTGACACCTCTATACCTCATGACACCCCTGTAGGCAGGGCAAGGCATCACTCACAGGCACACACCAAACAGTGACACCTATACACACACGTGACACCTCTATACCTCATGAGCAGTCTTCCTGCTTCCTACTAAACAATACTTTTCCCTTCCTGTTCAATAGCAAGAAATGTTAAATAGTAGTATACCTTGTTGATTCCTTTATGTAAATTAGCAGTCAGCTTCATGATGACACTCTTCCCCCCTATCCCTCCCCAATCAGTCTTTACAGGGCCGTGTTATTTAACGGAGATGTAAAGTCAAGGACTGTTATTTAACCAGAACAAAAGGACATACTTAATATAACTATTATTGATGGAATGGCCGCCTGACTAGATGCTGAGTAATCAGATTGTGCCAACGGAAGTGACAAAGCATTCAAAAAAGTAACAATAGCCGGACAGATTACGAGAACTGGATTTCGGAGCCCAATAAGTCTCGCTGCACTAACTGGCAGGGATGGACCTCCTCACTCACCCACAACCCTGTATGCAGAGCAAGGCATCACTGACAGCTCACACCAAACATGGATAGTTTGAAGTCGTCAGTCAGTGGACTTCAGCAGAGGTCGGACACAGTTTGAGGACTCAGCAGTGCACAAAGTTACGACACAACAAGATTAGCCATCACCCTCATGACAGTGAGCACAAAACTTACCCTATCTCCAATGACAGTGAGCACAACAGATTACCATCAACACACACATGACAGCAACAACAGATTACCATCAACACCTACATGAAAGTGATACAACAAATGCATCAACCACCACATGACAGTGAGCACAACAAGATTACCATCACCCACTAAATGACAAGTAGAAAACAGGTATGATTCCATCATCCACACACTAAGCACAAAAGATTCCATCTAACCACCACATGACAGTAGCCATATCAGATTACCATCAACCACACTGACAGTTGAGCACAACAAGATTACTCATCAACCACAATGACGTGATGCACAACAAATTTCCATCACCACCACATACAAGCGAGTCACAACAGATTACATCAACCACCACATGACAGCGAGCACAACAAGATTACCATCAACCACCACATGACAGTGAGCACAACAAGATTACCATCAACCCACACAGACAGTGTACAACAAGATTACCATACCACCACTGACAGTGAGCACAACAGTTCCATAACCACCACATGACAGTGGAGCACCAACAATTACCATCACCACACGACCGTAGCAGCAACGAAATACATCAACCACCAACATACACAGTGAGACAACAAATTACCATCAACCACCACTGACAGTGCCCAACAAGATCTACAAACAACTTCCCATCGCAGTGAGCACAACAAGATTACCATCAACCACAATCAGTGAGTCATAAGATTACCATCACTTCACCACATGACAGTGCACAACAAGCATTCTCCATCACCTACACGATGACTTAAGGCAAACAAGATACATAAAACCACCACGAACAGCGGACAACAAATTACATCAATCCACCACATGCAGTGCGCAGTACAAGATTACCAGTTCCACCACAGTGACAGGACAAACAAAGATTACAAATCAACCCGACCAGACAGTGACACACAGATTACCCAATAACCACCACATTGACTTCGAGACAGACAACTTACCATCAACCCACCAACTGAGTGAGCACAACAAGATTACCATCAACCACCACATGACAGTGAGCACAACAAGATTACCATCAACCACCACATGACAGCGAGCACAACAAGATTACCATCAACCACCACATGACAGTGAGCACAACAAGATTACCATCAACCACCACATGACAGGGACAGACTGCCTAAGTTACAGGACGTTAAAGTTCTCGGAAACAACCTCACTAAACAAGAGAAAAGCAGTGGACTCAATATACATAAACAATAAAATCAATATAAAGCAAAGAACAGGCGCCATCGTGAGGGCAGAAGTAGAGGCATAGATAAAAGAATAGTTTGAAAGTGTTGATGACCATTTTGAGCAAAGGTCAATTTGAACATAATTCATTGAATGCTTATTTGACATGTTGTTAGGCAACATTCATTGACCTACATTTGGTCGCTTGCTCTACAAAATCCTTTAATTTGTTTTAGTACTTTAGTTAATTCACTCCTGTTTGTATAATATATTTTTTTTTTAATGTATGCATTCGGGTGAAGAATAATATTATTAACATGTACTGTATTACTTCACTGTTACGTCTTTAAAATACCTAAATACCTTGTTACAGTTCCCTTGGGCTTCACTGAGGACCTTCTTCAGGAGCCACAGGAGCACCATGGAGAAACACCAGTGTCTGAACTGCCCGACTGTTCTCCTGGACACGGCTACAGCAGACCAGATCCAGCTTCTGGGACCCGAGTATGCTGGAATCCGTCTCCCCTCCTTACGCCTCAAGCAGACAGCCTGTAATACAAAGAGTTATGATATTGAATCTTTCCCTGGCAAGACACTGTATGTTAAATGGCTCTAGCTTACTTAGGGCTACAGCAAGTGAAGGGTGATGTCCCGTATCTCGTCAGGGAAGGAGATATGCCAGAAATGACCCAGTTTAATAAGAAGGTTATATTTTGGAGTTATCAAGAACTTAGTAAATTGTTATAGAGTAAAAGTATAACTGAGGTCAGTGCGGATATACTTCCAGGCGAGGGAGAGGCCAACTTGGGCTTCAGATTGGTTCCAGTGGCGCATATATTTATGGTGGTGTGTGCCAAAGAGGCAAGATCTAGTATGCTTTGTTCGAAAGAGGCAATTCATTCTAGTAACATGTATGCAAAGAGGCAAGATCTAGTATGCTTTGTTCGAAAGAGGCAATTCATTCTAGTAACATGTATGCAAAGAGGCAAGATCTAGTATGATTTGTTCGAAAGAGGCAATTCATTCTAGTAACATGTATGCGAAAGAGACACATTCTAGTAATATCAGTAAGAAACAAATGTCTAGTAATGTCTTAGGAAGTAATTTTATAGACATCACATTACCGTGTCATAATCTGATATGCCAGACATTCGACACACAAAGTGACGGCCACAACAGCAGCTCGGGTAGTAGTGTCTCAAAGAGCATTACAAGCAAGAGATGGACACCGGACTCAGACTGTTTATCACATCTACACCAGAGTATTCTTTCCTATCTGTCTGTGTGTTCTCCATCGAGCCTGGCAAAGATTACTAAAGGTACGCTAGTGAAATGTGACGCAGAAATAAGGGCGGCTATTTACAGTAGGTTGGCTAGTAAGAAAAAGTGTTAACCCCTTCATGCCCAGATCTTGCCTTGGCTATATAAAAATAGTCTGTTGTTAGCCATAAAATTACGAGAAGTCACTAAATGTAGCCAATGGGCCAAGGTGGCACCAAACCGTTAAGCCTTTAAGCCTTAATTAACAAAGGTAACATTTTCGTTAACGATTTAACTTTTAAGTTAACTTTGGAAATCATTATCGGACTAATTAACTTCCGTTACATTTAACTTCCGTTAACTCAAGTCCGCTAACCCAAAAATTTCATAAAAACGTATAGCAAAATACATAACTGATGGTAAAATATAGGTCTGGTTCCCCACGACTGTTCGGGACTGGTATTAGGAGAGGTAGCAAGTCTCCAGGCTCGCTCATTACTGCTTGGTATGCTATGAAATATAATCATTCTAGGTGAATGTAGACATATATATCGGAGTTAAAACTATAAAATCTGCCTTTTTTAACTCTAAAGCAAAAAAAACTATAGTTTTTGGGTTCTAAAGCCCTTAAAAAACCCCATCAAGGCAGATTTTATAGTTTTGGCACTTTACAAAGGTGTTTTTAGGTGGTTTTAGAGCAAAAACTGATTTTTTTTTTCTATAATAAAAATTAACGTTAACGGTTTATCGATAACTTCCGTTACATTTTTAAAGAATTAACTGATTAACGGTTAACGGAGTTAAGTTTTTGATTAACGGCGCCCACCACTGCAAATGAGTTAGTGGACAAGGATACTAAACAGGTCATAGCTATAAAACTTTGCTTATAGTCACTACAAATTGTCTAATGGCACACAAATGACAATGGAAATCACGTTCTGGGCCTCAAGGGGTTAATAATAAAAAAATAAAAAGTGTTGATAATGAAAAAAGTTAATAAAAAATTGTTAATAAATAAAAAGAATCAGCTGTAATGCTGTCTGACAGAAGGAACATTTTTTTATAACATGATTATAAGTGGCAATTTTTTTTTGTGTCAAATATTACATGTAATTTATGTTTCTTGTTCTACATCTACAGAAGGTTAGCTAGTAACCAATGTGTTTATATCGAAAATAAAAAGCCATTATAATGATGTTTGACGGAAGGAACAAATTTTTAATATATGATTTGATATGCAGTGAAGGAGAATATTTTTGGCCTAATTCTACATGATTCCTTTTGTAGGAGTGTATCAGATAGTTTACTGAGTGATAGCGGTTATGCACGGCTGTGATGCTTTCATAGGCAAGTAGTGGTAGTGGTAGTGGTAGTGGTAGTGGTAGTGGTAGGAATACAGAATTTCAACTATGCAAATATTAAGTCTGAAAATATCTATTTATATTTTTCCCACACCTAAGAATCCAACACAAATTTTTCCTTTTATAAGAGTCTATCAGAGTTTACTTTTTATATATACTTTTATATATGTAGTTGTGTTATTAATAAAGAATATCAACTATGGAAATATTAAGTCTGAAAATATCCATTTATATTTTTTGAAAACCTGAAAATCCACCACAAATTTTTCCTTTTATAAGAGTATATCAAAATAGTTTAGTAGTCGAGTAGTAGCTTTTATGAACTGCTGAGATACTTTTCTATGTAAGTAGTGTTAGGAATAAAGAATATCAACTTTGCAAATATTAAGTCTGAAAACATCTGTATATTTCTTTACACCTGAAAACCCACCACAAATTTTTCCTTTTATAATCTTGAGTCAGACAGTTTACCGAGTAGTAGCTTTTATGAACTGTTGTGATACTGTTATATGTAAGGAGTATTAGTAATAGAAGAATTTCAACTATGGAAATAAAGGCTCTCAAAGCAGGTATATCTTGGCCACAAAAAATCTATCAACATTTTCTTAGTCCCCCTAAGGCAACCGTTACCAAGGAGAGGGAAAACTTGGATCACGGGTTGATTTTGATCCTTATCCACACTGATAATTGGGTCCATTAATTCCCTCAATATAGATACTGTTACATTCAATAAAAGTCTCGTCTATGTAACAGCCGTAATCTCAACGAAGTCTCATTGAAAATTTAGACTTAACTTAAGCATGACACATTACCATATACACACAGCAGCTCAGGACGAATGGAACATATGTATACAGCTATTAATCTATATGCTATTAAGTTACTAAATATACGCTGATTAAGTATTATTAAGTACACGCTATCAAATATTCAGTCCTGCATTTAGTCCAGCCCATGAGGGAGGTGAGTGACATCGCTACAGGTTTCTGCGAAGGTCACACAAGCAAGGACAACTTTTTTTTCTGTGTACAGACGTGTGGTGGCGTTAATACTTATATTTCTACATCCATGATTTCAGGACAGTTAGAAGAGGCTATCTGGAGAGTCTGTGTCATTTTGTGTCTTCATCTGTGTCATAGTAGGGCTATAAATGAACAAATGACAAAAATATCACCAGAGTGGCTACCAACAATTAATAAGCTCGCCATCTAGTGTTTATTTACTGAGTGTCGTACCGCTGTCGTCGTCGCCCCCCCAAAAAACTAGTGAAATTTGAAACCGTCTATACTTAAATCTACAAAGCATAAAACAATGCTGAAACAGTGTAGATTATACAGTCATGATATAAACTACTGTGTATCATCTTCAGTGGCACATAAAAATGAGTAGTGATGCTATAATTCGTAATATTTGGCGCCTGGCGACATTATTGCAGCTGGCGACTATATGGTAATATACGTCACCTTCTATCTACGGTAATGGTTTGATCATTTATTACCTGTGGTCACACCAAAACCATAATATGGCTTTGGGTCACACGACACCAGTCCACGCCACCTACGTAGCGTAGTACTCTGTCATTACGCCACTCGTATACAAGGCTCAAAATCAAGTAATACTTGTGCTTGAGTTTCAGAACGCATATTTTTAAAGCTGAACTTCAAATTGTACCGTTAACAAGGAAAATTGTACCGCTCAATGCAAATTGTACCAAAAATGGCCTTATTTCAAAATGTAGGACCACAGTACCACTACCGTAGATAACAGTGAAGTCGCCACCTGCAGTGAAGTCGCCAGGCGCCAAATATTACGAATTATAGCATCACTACTGATTTTTATGTGCCACTGAAGATGTTACACAGTAGTTTATATCATGATTGTATAATCTACCCTGTTTCAGCGTTGTTTTATGCTTTGTATTCTGCAAATATAACTGTTGCGCATTTTGCTTCTCACGTTTTTCTTCGCGCGACGACAGACAGTAAACAGTAGCTTTTCGGGCGACAGGACGCAGACTTGCCAGATCTTTCAAACTTTAATAGAATTTATTTTCACGTTGGCAGAGGAATCTTTATATATCCAAGCATCTTCCGCAGCTAATATATATAGAGACTTGTTTTACTTTACCTCTAATTTCCCTGAATTCCCCAGAGTGGCGACTCAACTGTTGGGTTAAAATACTAGCTGGCGACTTTACTGTAGTAGGTATAGTGAGGTCGCCACTTGGTTTTATTTTTGTCATTTGTTCATTTATAGCCCTACTATGACACAGAAGAAGACACAACATGACACAGACTTTCCAGATAGCCCTTCTAACTTTCCTGAAATCATGGATGTAGAAATGTAAGTATTAACGCCACCACACGTCTGTACATAACAAAGAAACGTAGAACTGGCGACTTCACTGTTATCTACGGTAGGCTCTAAATGTACCATTATGGTACAATTGTACCGCAGGTGGCAACACTGGACTGCTAGTGAGGAGTACAAATGCTAGTTAACGATCTCAGTGTGCTTAACCCCTTCACGCCCAGATCTTTCCTTGGCTATATAAAATTGCGTTTTGGAGCCATAAAATAACAAAAAGTCACTGAATATACCAAATTTTTTAGTGGACAAGGATACTAAACAGGTCATAGCTATTAAATGTTGCTTATAGTCACTAAAAAGCGTTTAATGGTACCCAAATTACACTGGAAATTACATTCTGGGCCTCAAGGGGTTAAGGATCTCAGTGTTATAAGTTTGATGGTCATATCTTGGTTGTGCCACCACAGACATTCTTGACTTCTCTTATTATCCATTCTCCCACTTCCCTCATTCGTATTTCGTTTGGCATGTTCTCTGCTTCACCACCTAATTCCATATACATAATTATTGTGTTATCATGCTAACGTACTTCCTTCCTTCCTTCTCAACTATCAAGAATACTAATACTCAACCCCTTGAGGCCCAGAACGTAATTTCCATTGTAATTTGACTACCATTAGACGATTTTTAGTGACTATAAGCAATGTTTTATAGCTATGACCTGTTTAGTATCCTTGTCCACTAAATACTGTGGTATATTCAGTGACTTTTCCTTATTCTATGGCTCGACAACAGACCATTTTTTCTAGCAAAGGAAAGATCTGGGCGTGAAGGGGTTAAGGTGTGTGTGTGTGTGTGTGTGTGTGTGCATGAATGTGTTTAATAAGGCGGTGGTAGGGATGGGTTTATCTATTTGAAGGAGAACACTTAGTTAACTTACCTGGTGGCAGTGGTGGGCCGGACGGAACCGCCGGGAAGTCTGGGATCCAACTGGCTGCAAATGCTTCGGTCTGGCATCACACTTCTAGGATTCAGCTTCGTTCTTACTCGTCAGTCTCGTCATCTGAATAAAAGGAAGAGTTTTACAGGTTTATTAATGGATCTATGTCAATGGTGTTGATGTGTACTGATGAAATGAGTGTGTTTATATATTCTATCTATCTAGAACTGCCAAAACAATACGGGGAGAGAGAGAGACAATACTGCCAATAACAATACTATATACACATGCAGGCCTTTTGTTATCACTGCTTCGCTCTCTCGTTCTTAGTTGGCAGTCAGTCTGGTCACCTGAGTCAATAGAAGAGTTTTTAAGCTTTAGTAATGGCTTTCTTGACGTGGTGGTGATATGTACTGATGAAAGGAGTGCGTTTTTATTTATTTCATCTATTTAGTAATGTGTGAATAATACCGGGGTTACTTATACAGACATTTCAGTGTTTTGTTATTACTGCTTCGCTCTCTCCACTCTGCTGTGCTGTCTCCTCACTTCAATAAGGGAAAGAGTTTTATAGCTTTATTCAGGGATTTCTGAAGTGAAATTGATGTGTACTGATAAACTTACTGCATTTTATATATATATATATATATATATATATATATATATATATATTATATATATATATATATATATATATATATATATATATATATGTATATTTTTTTTTTTTTTTTTTTTTTTTTTTTTTTACATTTGTGCCTATACGCCTGTAGGCAGTGATGACCCAGGGGTGGGATGGTAGGCTCTGGAGGTTCCCTTGAGGGCTGTGAAGGCTGGCCCTCGCCCGTGGTGGCGCAGGCAGGACTGTTCTAGTGACGCCTGTGATTAGAGGCTCATGCCGCCCCCCTGTGTCAATGCGGACTAGTTTTAAGATCATTACTGATGATGACACCTAAATCCTTGAGGAGGAGGAGGAGGAGGAGGAGGAGGAGGAGGAGGAGGAAGAAGAAAAGGAGGAGGAGAGGAGGAGGAGGAGGAAGAGAAGGAAGATACGAGAAGTAACAATAAACACGCAACAAATAAAATAAAATAAAAAAAAGACAAAGAAAGAAAGGAGAGAGAAATAAGAGACAATGGAAGAGAGATAAAAAAGTTGATAAAGAAAAGAATAATGCATAGAGAGAATACAAAGGCAGAGGAACAAAGGAGAACTGGGGATAGAGAGTAAAGAAGGGGAGAGAGGAAGGGAGGGAAGGAGGGACAACAAGGAGACAAATGAGGAACCAGAGAGAATACAAAGAGAGAGAGAGAGAGAGAGAGAGAGAGAGAGAGAGAGAGAGAGAGAGAGAGAGAGAGAGAGAGAGAGAGAGAGAGAGAGAGAGAGAGAGAGAGAGAGAGAGAGAGAGAGGCAGAGAGAGAGAGAGAGAGAGAGAGAGAAGGGGGGAGAGAGAGAAGGGGGGGAGAGAGAAAACATTATAAAAATGACACAATATAAAAAAAAAATCTCTATATCCCAAGCTTATTAATCAGACAGAAATACTCCTTCAACACATTCTTATTAGTGTCATGAATGCCAGACAACTTTATTTCTGGCAATAGTCACGATTCTGAGACAAAAATATTTTTCCGGCCAGAGGGCTTGGTAAAAAAATTGACGGAAATGGTTGGTGACCACTTTTTGTCCTTTTACCACGTAACTATCAGTCCTGGAGGCACTGTGCCTAGACGCAAGGTTGTTACGCTACACGTAACTATCAGTCCTGGAGGCACTGTGCCTAGACGCAAGGTTGTTACGCTACACGTAACTATCAGTCCTGGAGGCACTGTGCCTAGACGCAAGGTTGTTACGCTACACGTAACTATCAGTCCTGGAGGCACTGTGCCTAGACGCAAGGTTGTTACGCTACACGTAACTATCAGTCCTGAGGCACTGTGCCTAGACACAAGGTTGTTACGCTACACGTAACTATCAGTCCTGGAGGCACTGTGCCTAGACGCAAGGTTGTTACGCTACACGTAACTATCAGTCCTGGAGGCACTGTGCCTAGACACAAGGTTGTTACGCTACACGTAACTATCAGTCCTGGAGGCACTGTGCCTAGACGCAAGGTTGTTACGCTACACGTAACTATCAGTCCTGGAGGCACTGTGCCTAGACGCAAGGTTGTTACGCTAGAGTGTTCCTCCTACGCTGTATTCACTATGCAATTCACTATTAGAGTTTTCCAGAAAAATGATATTAAGTTAAAAAAACAATAAAATGTCATTTTTTCAATTATTTGAAATGGGAAATACTATTGCCATAGCTTGTCAGAAAGGTCTTTGCCTGCTCAGTCTTTCTTATGCCCAGACCTTTGTGCCTCCGCCTCATAGTTTTTGTGTTATTTACCAAAACATGATTTCTTATCAAAATCGCAAATATTCCAAGGGTACAATCCAGGGATAAATCCCTGCTGATTTTGGTGCAAATGTTCACACCTCCGATTCTCATGAAAATTGTTCCCCAGAGGCTTTGCGTCACGCTGAACACGACTCTGGCGTCAGTTTTGTGATGACTACAATGCTTCACCCTATTTTGACCCACGGACCCTCATACAACCCTTGGGAACAGCCGTCACTATACACAACGTCATATAAACCTCCAGTGCAGAGTCATTGAGGTCAAGAATTGATTGCAGATGATGATGATGATGATAATGATGATGACGATGATGATCACAATGATAATAATGACAATAATAATGATGATAATGATGATAACACACAAACTTCAACACTCTCCCATTTGTTCTTGACCTCTTCCCTCCCTTCCCTCCCCTGCCTCCCTTCCCTCCCCTGCCTCCCTTCCCTCCCCTGCCTCCCTTCTCCCTCCTTCCCTCCCCTCCTTCTCTCCCTTCCCTCCTACCCTCTTTCCTTTCCCTTCCCTCCCCTCCTACCCTCTCTCCTACCCTCTCTCCCTCCTTCCCTCTCTCTCCCTATGTTGCACTGCACACACACTTTTCATACGGCACACACAGAAATAAATGGAAAGACACAGTCTTCACGAGGCTAAGGTTGGGGTCCCCCTACTACTGGGAACTGGGGATGCACGTGCCCGAGGACGACAACAAATGTAGATTGTGCCAGCAGCTCAGGTCCCACACCTTACAACACTACATACTGCAGTGTCCATCTTTGGCAACGTTCAGACATCCCGATATGGATAATGTCACGGACCAAGTTATCTGGATGACAAACAACGGT